>JAVHLU010000264.1:0-72783 GCA_036785755.1 Colletotrichum ledebouriae | reverse complement strand
AGAAAGCATAGCTATTACTATTCCCTTAGAACTAAGGTAGGTCTACGAATATCTTCCTCTCTTTAAACTACGTTTTTATTATTATTTATATTATTATTATTTATTACTTATAAATTTCTTAAGTTATCATTATATTTAAAATAGATTAATTATATATATATATATATTAATAGCAGGGACGTATAGATATAGCGAAGGTACCTAACTCTCTAAGAAGCTTATAAAAGCTATTAAAAAGAGTAAAAGGATCTGCCTCTAGGTATTATTAGAAAGGGCTAGAACTAATAGGAACTAGAGAGATAATAAATAATATAGCTCTACTTATAAATAGATAAGAATATTAAGAGTAGGCTTAAAAGATATATAGAATAATTTATAGATTTAATTAAAAGAGATTATCTAAATTAGATATAGATTTACTAAAAAAATACTTAAAAATAAGGTATAGGATTATTAAGGTATTAATTATAATAATATATATACTATACTAAAGTCCGCTATACTCCTCTCCTCTACGCTCTACTCTATAGTCTTCCTATAACGGGTCCGTGCGCTAAGGGAGTTTTCCAAAAGTTGCGCAGCTAAGTCTATCTTATCCTATCCTACTATATTATTTATTATCTCTCTAGTTCCTATCGGTTCTAGCCCTTCCTAGTATATTTATTATATTAGTAGTAAAGCTTAAACCTATTAGTAAAAACTCTATAATAAAGGGAGATAATAATAGGGATTATATATAATACCCCTATAGGTATACCTACTATTAGCTAGTATAATATTATAACTACCTCCTTTTTATAATTTAACTTAATAAAGCTAAATATATTATTTAGCTTATAGCGGATAAGAAAGAAGCTATTTTAACTACTTAAAATATAAATAAGTTTATTTACCTATATAGAGTATTAGAGAGGAAAGGTATTATAAAGCCCCTCCTAATATTCCTTATAAATATTATAATATAAGGCTATTTTTAAGCTAACTACTCGCTCTTATAATAAGTAGCGTAGTATAGGGACCCTAGCGCGTTTAGTTACCCCCCTTATTATTCTTAAGCGAGACGCTCCTATTATTATAGCTAGTATAGCGTAGGGACCCTAGCGCGCTAAACCCCCTTCTCCCCCCCCTTCATTATAGCCCTGGCTAGGCCCTCTTAAGTAAGATACTCCTATTATTATAGTTAGTATAGTATAGGGACCCTAGCGCGCTAACCCCCCTATTATTATTAGCTTTATAAGTAGCGCTATATAGGGACCCTAGCGCGCTACTCTTATTATTATATTTAGTTATAAATAGCTTTACTTTACTTCTTATTTAGCCTTATAGGATATTATATAGCTAAGGGGGTATATTATATCAGATAGGGCCTACTTATATAATTATATATAGTTCTATTTACTCTAGAGTAAGTATATACATCCCTTTAGGCTATATACCCCTATTTAGAGAGACTTCTTCTATAGTTCGTTCTATAGATACCTATATATATACTCCTTTATTATAGACTTCGTCCTATATGCCCTTCTTCACAACGACCCTCCCCTTAAGCGCTTGTAGCTATCGCAATAGCAAGGATCCTCAAAAGGCCAGTAATGATCCGTGATCCACTGCCGGCCACCCTGATGGAATCGATCGATGCCCTCCCTCCTCGCCGTCCCTCATTGGCTTTCAATTCTCTGTGCGGGGAAACGCCAGAGAAGGATTGCGGGGGATACACGAGAGGCACTTGGGGGCCTAGGATTAGTTTTGCGCGCGGTTCAAGAGGGCTGTCAACCTGCCAACCCTGTCGACTTGGTCTGCCGTGAACTCGCTCGCTTACTGTCCGAACCGTTTCCCGGTCTCTTATGCTTATTCTGGTGGATGGGTGGGGGTTCGTGAGGGGACATAGGATCGATCGCAAAATCATCTGGAGCTGGAGCTGCAAGAAAAAGAACTTTCCAAAAGATATATCCATTGCAGCGCTTCTAACACGCCCTTGTGCTTCTCCAGACTTTATTCACCATCCCGTTTCTCCAAACTATCCTCCATACGAGCTGCCCAAGCCTACAAGAACCTACCAGTCCTAGCTGACCGATGGCTTCGGGTAGTTAGAACTCAACGGAGCGCCCCAGTCCAGACAGGTGCGCATCGTGGCATTTGCCTCGGAAACATGGAAACTAATGCGTAATTTCGATATTCTAAGCATTTCAGCTTGTCCTCAGTAGGCTTTATGATTTCCATTGGGTCCATCGGCCAGACAAGCAGACAGTCGGACCTAATATGCGCCATGCGGTCGCACAAACATCATACCTGGGCTCTGGGCACTACAGGCTACCTTTTTTTTGCCCCCTCAAATCGCCACTGGGCTCCTACTGCTGTATTTCATTGGACTGCGAACACCAATCTCGACTGTTAGCAGAGTTGATGGCGAGGGTGTCTGGACTCCTGCAAGCCACGAGCCATACATGTTTCTCTCAATCTTGGCGCCATAAGCCTCCATGGCTGCTCCGGATTGCTGACCGGCAAGACGACGACTCGGAAGACGCCGTACAGAGCATTCTCCGACTCTCTCTTGCCCCATCATCTCCATTTCCCCCATTTCCCCATTCTCCTCCCTCCTGATCCATTATCCGGCATCCCCCGTCTCCCTTAGCTCCGTGGCCGTTCAACCCCGGCCCCCTTCACCAAGTGCCCCGGATAACCCCGGTCCGCCGGCCAATCACTAGCAAAAGATCCGGTCCGGGATGGCTCACGGTTGGTGCCAAGTCTTCTGGGCGCTCGTTGCAGGTAGGAAGTCCGGTCGTACGGCCCAACGTTGGACTGTTGGATGCGACTCGACACCACTCGCCGTTTGGGACACGACAGGAATGCCCACAGGAAAGCCAACCACTTTCCCCGGGACCCTTGTCTGGCAGTCTCAAGGTGATGAGCTGCAAACTGCAGGCTACGTACTCAAGCCCTACATGCAGCCAAAAGCCTGGCTCACCCATGCGCGGACGAGGGGGGCCGCCGTCTCACTGGCTGCACGGGGTACCAGAACGCCATGTACCCCAGCCCTCCTCTCGTCCGATGTGCGCACAGTGATGTCTTCTACTGCCATCTCCAAATCTGCAAACATGTCGTCCCTCGAGCCGGGTACCGTACTTTTCCCACACATTTCGTAGAGCGATGTAATTGTGAGTGTGGGTGGATCGGGGGTAGCACTCGGCGGCGACGACGGAGAACCCATGAACCAGAGAAAAGAGACCACCAAGGGCGCAGACGGACGCCGACATGGTTCGTCCGTCCCATGTCGTCGCATTCGTCCGGTCCTGTCTTTTTATAAAGAAGGCTCAAGGTTTCATCCCCAGGCGGATTCGACCCTCCTACCCCTCAGTCCCTCGAGGTGTTTTGTTTGGCGCAGCGCACGTCGCCTTCTCTGCTGCCGCGTTCCACCGCATCACAACCTTTTCACGCCCTCCTCGGATTGCCGTGCCTTTGAGCCCTCTTTTTTCTCTCGCTCCAGTCACCTCTCTTCCCGATTCCGCCGTCCCGTACTCCTGAACCACCCGAGTATTTGACCGACACAGAGGGCGAGGGCAAACAAAAACGCTCCCTCGGATCCCCCCAGACGGCAAGAGACTGCCGCCGCCGCTTTCTTGCACCCGCATCCAACCCCTTACGTCGCCTTCCCCAAACCCGCAGCCATGGCAGGCTTGACAGATCATTACAACAAGCGCGATGTCGAGGTGAACGAGAGTTCGGACGAGAAGCCCAACGAGTCCCAGGTCGAGCAAGCTCGCATCCTGGCCGAGCTGCCTGATCCCGATGCCGGCAAGACTCCAGAGGAGCGGGCCGAGATTGTATGCCTTCCCCCTGCTGCGAACCTGTCGCTCTTATTTTCCAACGAGAGGACTGCGCATCACTAACATTTCCGCGATGAAAAGGACAGGAAGTTGATGTGGAAAGTTGATCTCTGGCTTGTTCCATGGCTATCGTTGCTGTAAGTCTCAACCTGTCTGAGACTCCTTTTCTGTAAGATTTTCTGATCATACTTTCAGATACCTGCTGTCATTCCTCGACCGGACAAATATTGGAAATGCCCGAGTCGCGGGCATGGAGGAGGACCTCAACATGAGTGGCACCGACTACAACCTGTCACTCACCGTATTCTTCATCAGCTATGCTGTGTTTGAGCCCGCCACCAACGCCATGCTCAAGAGGCTTACACCACGCATCTTCTTTACGGCCATCATCGTTGTTTGGGGTACCATCATGACGCTCATGGGACTCTGCCACAACTTTTCGGGACTTCTCGCCGCCCGTTGGTTCCTCGGCATCGCCGAGGCCGGCCTCTTCCCCGGTAAGCTCACGGCGTGCCAAGTACCCCACGGATCCTCTCACTAACGTTGGGTCTCAGGTGTCAACTACTATCTCTCCTGCTGGTACAAGGGTTCCGAAATCGGTGTTCGCTCCGCCGTCTTTTTCTCGGCGGCCGCTCTCGCCGGTTCTTTCGGTGGATTGTTGGCGGCCGCCATCGCCAAGATGAACGGAATCGGCGGCAAGCCTGGATGGGCTTGGATTTTTATCATGGAGGGTCTCGCGACCGTCTTCGTCGGCATCTTCTGTTGGTGGATGGTCTTCGACTGGCCCGACAACGCCCGCTTCCTGACTCCCGACGAACGTATCCGCGTCCAGCGCCGCTTGGTCGCCGACAAGCAGGGTCGAACCGCCGAGGACTTCGACAAGCGCCACATGTACGCCGGCCTGAAGGACTGGAAGACCTACGGCTACATGGTCATCTACATGGGTTGCCTCGTGCCCCTCTACGCCTTCTCTCTCTTCCTGCCTACGATCCTGCTAGGTATGGGCCACGAGGGCACCAAGGCTCAGCTTCTGTCCGTTCCTCCTTACGCCGTCGCTGCAGCACTCACCGTTACCGTCGGTGTTATTGCCGATAAGACACGCTACCGTGGATACTGCAACATGGCCACGGTTACCATTGGCATAATCGGTTTCGTCATGCTCATCGCAACCGAGAACCCCCAAGTGCAATACGCGGGCACATTCTTGGGCGCAGCGGGCATCTACCCGACCATCTCCAACACTCTATCCTGGGTCATCAACAACACCGAAGGCTCGCTCAAGAGAGCCTTTGTTCTGGGCATGGTGGTCGGATGGGGCAACCTCAACGGCGTCGTTTCCTCCAACATCTACCTCAAGGGCGAGTCCCCACGCTTTTGGACCGGCCACGGCGTCGTCCTCGGGTACCAGGTTCTCTTCCTTCTCGGAGGCTCTGTGTTCATGCATTTTGCCCTTCGCAGGGAGAACTCATCCCGCAGGGCCGGCAAGATGGATATCAAGTGGGCCGAGATGTCGGACGAAGACAAGTGGGTAGCTGGTGACAAGCGCCCTGACTTCGTGTACACGCTATGATTCAAGCGGGTGTGATTTGTGTCACGGGTTTTTTTCAAAGACATAGAAAATGTATTGGGGGAAAAGGTGGAATGTCCAGTGCCTTGAAACCGAGTTCTTGGCCACGAAGCGCCTGATCAAGCGCTCAATTTTGTATATTGCCTGGCTCTGCGTGCGGCCTTCGTAACATCAATGACACCACACGGCAGTTTGCCTCACTATGACTCTCGCTGCGGTGTTCTACTGCGATAAATGCGTCGGCCTAGCGTTGTCAAAAGATACTCGCTGGTGGCCACGAATCTACCTTCGGCCCGAGGCTCTGAGCAAAGCAATGTGTGGCCTCGCCAAATATTTTTCGTACGGTACGAGTTCACCGATGCTTTTTGAACTACCGCTTTACACAGAGCGATCGGCCAGATGGAACGTAGCTTGGTGTATGCTGAGCGACTTGTAACGGCCATCTGATCTCCTGGTGTCTCACCCGTCAGATCTCAGTGTCGTACATAGTCGATCTTGGTTAACCTCAAGCATAATCTCACGTCGCTTTCCCCACAGATCACAGCTTAGTTTACCAACCTCCGAATGTTTCCCACGTTGAACTAATTGGCCAAATCTAGCGAGGTGCGCAGTGACAAGGCATCGGAGCTCGATGGTGCACCAACTTGCGGCTACACCATGGTTCCTACATATCCCGTATTTGCTTGGCGACCGTTTGAACCAAGCTTAAGCCAGAAAAGTATGTTTAATGCGTTCTCTAGAGGGCACAGCTTGAGTTGGCAGCTAGCACCGTTGCTGACATTGAAGTATTTGCCTGTCCACGGGTGCAAGGGGTTGTGTTTCTGAAGTGTTCGCTTTTGACAGGAGTGCTGCAGTCTGCCCATACTCAACTACAGATTTATTATGTCGCTTCTGAACTACGCCTATATTCTGTCAGATGTTGGAATACAGCTGGACGACAGCATCCTCATTAAACTTCCGCCGGAGTGGGGACACCACCAGACCTTGGGATGCGTAATACCATACACAGGCCGATAGCCGTGCTGGATAGTCTCTGTTGTCTACGGAATGAAACCTCTGCATTTGCGTCCATTATTTGCAATAGAAACCTTGCGCATCTGTTACTACTGTGGCTCTGTGGAAGTTGCCTGTCGCGACGGCGTCCTCGCTGTGTCAGCAAATCCCCAGCTCCCGAATAACAGGGAGAAAAAAGAAGAAAACGAATGAATTCCATTTAAAAGTTTTATGATAAATGCGAAGGACTGAAGCAATCATGTTGGAGAGCTGCCTGGTTCACTATGTCAGCTTCGGGCTGTGAATGGTGGTCCTGCTACGATCTAGAAAACTCGTAATAGCCCTGCCAGCCTCATGAACATGAGCGTCCTAGGTCACAGAAATGATGCTATATGAAGTGTAAGTTGCTACCATAAATGAAACGAAGGTCACTGTGGTTTGCTTTGTTTTTTGTCGGCTTTTGAGATAGATTTCAAGTGTGAAGTGCCTATCCGATCTTTTCGATTCAATTGTGGACTACTTTTAAAAATCCAAGCCAGCCACGGGCTCATATGGTGATTCCCAGCTTTGGAACACCTTTAATCGTGAAAATAGAGGAGGTATTAAGGGCCCCAGACGTCAGGGAAACGGTGAGTCAGTCAGAAGTATTAACTATTAAAAAGCTGGCCGCCCAACTACAGCACTCCAAAATAGTTGGAAGTCTTGTTACGTTTGGGCGAAGGGAATCCCGTTTTCGAGGCCCGAAACCCAGGCCGACTAAGTCATGATTACTTGGTCTCAGAGGAACCTCCGACGCTGTACCTCTGCCCTGCTGATTCTGAGTCTTTCAGTTCAAGGTTTTATTCAAGTTGGCACAGTAGTCAGTAACTACCGCTCAGTTTTCATTCATCCTGCGGCGTGGAAAAGACGCCTTTTTTTGTTTGGACATAAAGGCTACCAAGAGCCTCTTCCCGACATCAGTGCCGAGGCTGCCAAGTACATCCGCCGTCCACATCCTCCTGCTCACATGTGACCTTTGCCCTTCAGTGAGACTTATTCAATTACCCGGAAGCTGGTCCTGGCTCTAATGCTATAAGAAGTATTGCCAAACTTCTCCTTCGTTTTCCAATCCGTGTAATGGACCCGTCGAGTCTATCAGAAAGCTCGCCGCCCTACAATGCGCACTTGGCAGACGGCCCCCCGCTTGCGTCATCATCCGCCGACTGTCAAGAACCATGGCGACCGCACGCAATGTCCATCAGTTTTGTCCGCCCAGGTCCATGCCAGAGTCTTCAGAGGAATGTCCCGGACCCAGCGAAGGAGGTGAAAGAAAAACCCGGACCGCCAGTCGGCTCCGATACCCCACTCTACCCCGGTTTGCCGGAGCAGCCGCCGGGATACATGCGGCAAGACCCCAAGGATCAGGCCTTTCCTTTCCACCCGCCTTTTCTCTCTTCAGCACCCACGCAAACTAGCCCCATGATCCCTCGCTTTCAGCTGGCCCAGCTGCAGACGAGCGCACAAAAGCCATACAAGCTTCGTCTGCGGCGTCTCAACGCCAATGACTGCCGACGGTTGGCAGTACCCGGCAAGGGGAAGACATTCGAGGAGTTTGATGATGAGCTCGCCTTCTATGTCGTCGCCAGCACTCAGGCGCGTTTTCCTTCGTCATTACCAGAAATTGAAGTACGCGGTTGCAGGTCTCGAACACTGCAGGGTTTCGTGGAGCTGGAGAAAACGGCGACGGCGCACCAGTTCTGGCATATCACAAGGAACGAAGCCAACGGCATGCTGAGGCCTGAGAATCAGCGGAAGTTGGAGAAGTACAGGTATCATGCCGAGTATGAGATCAGCCGCGAATCGCTCTTCGCAGAGGAGTCGGTTGCTATTCTCTCCCAAGACACAAAATGGACGGACGGGGCGGGGATCTGCGTGGCAACCGACTCCAAAGGTGCTCTTCGCCTTACGGTCGACCTGTCCACCGAGAGAAAAGACGCCCTCCTAGCTTGTTGGGCTGCGAAGTGCTGGATTCAGGGGACCGTATGCTGGCAATAGGGGTCTAGTTTCCTGCATGTCGTCAAATAAATTTGTCAGATTAGCTCGAGCGGGAGTACACTACTCAGTAGCCGCGTAGACCGGCTTATTCCATGTTGGCTTCCCTTCCGCTGTGGATGCTCTACTTTTGCAGGGATCGACCTAGATAGGAAGAAGCAGCGTTCTGTAGGCTGGAAACGTTCCTGACGTGGCCCTTTCAGTCTCCAGGCACACGAAACAGAGCTCAACTCGAGAAATGCCTACTTAGTGACACGCAGTTATAGCCCGACATGGGATGGCAAAATTCTAATACCCTCTTCCACCAGACAGTATCCCGTGTTCCCTCCAGACGCAGACGCATCTCATGACTTCTATTGTCGTAATCACCCTGGTGAATTCGAATATGACAGCAAGCATTCTGGAGTCAATTGATCTCGCATCAGTTTTCGGTCACCTAATCATCGCGCGTCGTGTTTCTGATGTGTCCGGTTGTTCTTTTGGCTTGCGCCAGGCCTCCAAATGAGAGACCAGTATATTTTGTCCAAGGTGTATGCTGTATTTCCAAAGGATTATGCACATGGCTCCTAAAGCGCCTCCGCCTGGCCAGGTACCGTATCCTCGTAGCTCAATTCCCGCCGTGTTGCGCCGCCTCACCGCTCTCGCCTCCGTCCCCGCCCCATACGTGTCTTTTATGATTCTGTGTTGGACCGAGAAGAAGAATCCCCTCCTTTGCGACCCGTTCAGCCGCGTCCGCCGTTGTAGTCAGCACCGCCAGCCTTGCGTAGCCGCTTCACGATATCGTCCTCGTCGAGATCGCCCTTGTCGCTGGCGTTGACCGTTATGCTGTGGTGGGGCAGGACCTTCTTCACGTCGCTGCTCTCGATGCTCACGCGGGCCTTGCGCATGATCCTGGTGTTCTCGCCGATCCAGATGACCAAGGCGAACTTGACGCGCTTGCTCTCGGCGTCGTTGGCATACTCGACGCGGACGTAGGCGTACTGCACCTGCGCGTTGTCCAGCTCCGAGGCCAGCTCGGACAGGCCGCCGGTGCCCGTCTTGGTCAGGCTCATCTTGTTACCGACAGCGCTGGCGTATGAAATGAGCAGCCAGTTGGTCTCATCCTTGTCGGAGCGGACGGCGTCGTAGGCCGCGGCGATTTCGGGAGCGTCGAGGCCGGACATGGTGGGCTTGTGTGGAGGGGGGGGGGGGGGTTGGGGACGGAATGTCGATCGGTCGTTATGTGGAGAATCGGGACGGACGGTAAGGACGGGGTTTTGCGTGAGAAAACGCCAGACTAGACGGTAAGAAGGGCGGGAGAGAGAGCAGTTTGTCTCGGTCCCTTGGAGGGAGAAAAAGAAAAGGGGTTGATCGTGGAACTCAGCGAGACGGCAGGATTGGCGGTGATGGACGTCGGGAAAGGCGAAACGACCCAGAGAAAGGCCAAGGTTGCATTTCCCTCCCATCTTTCCCACCAACTAGATGGATCGCATCAACCCTACTTCTAACGAATCAAGTTGGTGGGAGGAGTGGAGGGGCAGATACTGGACCGTTCATCTCCTTGAGAATAGCCACAATTGCTGCGAGCCACAGTCGGAAAGCCACACATCGGCGGACACCGAGAATCCTTCCCACCGAGACCCATGTAAGTCACCGGACTTTGTCGACTAATCCCGGCCGAAAATACGTGTGCGCCTTCAAACTTCTTCCGATGCCCCCGATACACTGGTCGAAAGCTTAGCGGCTACCCAAATGCTTAATTAGAGTCCTAGTTGTGTTGTCATCCACGGCCATTCGCAAAGACGTTTGATACCGTACTGTTCATTCCCCGTTTACTAATTCCGGACTCCCATGAAGTTCTTTTCTTCGCACAGACTTGCTACACCCAGCGTCGTGGACCCTGGCCCCCCGTCGCTGAGCCCTCCCTCCGTGCTCCCATTGCGCTCTCTTGGCAGCTGGAGCGGGATGGTGGTGGTTCAACGTCGCACGCGGCACGCATGATGAAGTCTGATACCTAAGCGCCCAACCCCAAGCGCGAATAAGCAGCCCTCCTCCGTCTGATCGCGGAATTGGCAACTCAAGTCGCCGCCCGGTCCTCGGGGCACACCGCGCCCCGTGGGGGAACCCGGGAAAGGCTAAGCTTCCTGCTACGCAATGCGATGAATGGGCGTGACATCAAATATGAACACCCGCCCCGACCCCATGCAGACAGAAGTCGGGCTCAGGGGCTCGCAATCTCGTTTTATGTTTCTCATCCCCATAATTAACGGGTCCTCCGGGGCTACTTCATCTGCCAAACGCCACCCCGTCGCCGCCGCCTTTCGCCCTTAAGCTTTCTCGCCAATCTGTCAGTTTCGCCATCCCGTCACGAAACCCCTGCAACCAAGGTAGCCCAGCATGTCCAGCAACATGGCCGGCGAGGCGGGTTGGGAGGCCAACCCGCTGGCCTTCCTCTATCGGCAAGCCGTTGTCACGCCGGCGGAAATCCCAGTAGAATTCGACCTGTCCGACGCCACGCTGATCATGACCGGCGCCAGCAGCGGCCTTGGTCTGGAGGCCAGCCGGCAATTTCTGGAGCGGCAGTTGGGAAGGCTGATTATGGGGGTCCGGAACCTGCAGAAAGGTGACGCGCTCGCCGAGGGATTGAGGAGGGAGTTTCCCCTGGCTCGAATCGAGGTGTGGTATCTCGAGATGGAGTCTTACGAGAGTGTGCGGGCCTTCGCTGCACGGTGTAAAAAGGAGCTGTCTCGGATCGACATTGTGATCCTCAACGCGGGTGTGGTCGCACCAGCCTTCACAAAAGCCCGCGAGGGCCACGAGCTGATGCTCCAAGTCAACTATCTCTCTACGGCATTGCAGGCTCTTTTGCTGCTGCCGATTCTCAAAGAGAAGCGGCCACCGGGCGAGCCGGCAAGGCTGGTCGTGGTCAGCTCGGATACGACGTACTGGCACACCCCCGAGGAGGACATGGTGACCGGATCCCTGTTTAAGCCAGCGGACAAGGAGAGGCTCTGGGGTTCTGCCAAGAACTACCAAAACTCAAAGTTCCTTGGTCAACTGTTCATTTCGAAACTGGCAACACACGTCAACCCAGAGCATGTTATTGTCAACATGTCCAACTCAGGGCTCACAGCCGGCACCAACATCGTCAAGCCGGCAGCAGAGCCCTTCTTCATGGGGATGCTCAAGAAGACTCTGGGACGAAGCGTTGAGATTGGGGCGCGGAGCTACCTCGATGCTGCTCTGGTCAAGGGTCCGGAGAGCCATGGTAGTTTCACGTCTGACGGCGTCATCAAACCGTAAGTGATGTGGACCTCGTGTCGAGCGTGGCTAACTGTGGCAGATGGCCGGCCGTGATGTACACTTCTGAGGGTACGGGGCTGAAGGAGAGATTATGGGCAGAGACAGGAAAGGAGCCAGGATTCTCGGAGGCCTTCGATGTAGTGGAGAAGGGGATCTGACCGATAACTGAAAAATATGATTTGCAGAATGAAGTTGCTATCAGTGGGTTGAGGCATGGAGTCAAACTGTAGTTCTTGACTTCTACATAATAACTACGACCACCGACATACAGCTGCTCAACCGTTCGCAGGTTCAGACAAGTAAGCTTTGTGAGATGTACAGCGGGTTCGTGAATACGGAGTGGCGGAAGGAATAATTCAGCAAGGTCTCCAGCCTGCCACTCAACAGCGAAGAGAGTATCATCAGGCACGTCCGAAGAGGTGATACTGTAAATCATTTTGGATCTTACCGCGGGTACCAAGGTATTCTAGCTCAATTCACGAAGCAACCTGTTCGCACGTCCCAGCGAAGGACCCTTGACCAAAACATCACCAAGTCCCTCTAAGTCTCCATTAATACGTAAGTAGAAATGAGAGATTTGAATAATAGATCCTTAGGGCCAGTTGCAAGTAACTAGCTTAGAAAACTACCTCGACTGGGACCAGAAGCAGTGGGTAAGGAATGTGGAACATATTGTCTAGATCTCTTCAGTCTGTGTGTGGACTGGTAATTGTGTCCCCAAGAACCAAGGGCTCATTGTCACAATTTGTAATCATTTTGGTCACTTCGACTGTCTCCTTCGCATGTTCTGGTAGACTGACCGTCCCCTTGCCCTGCATGTTGAGGGCGACCGTCGAATCATCGGTACCAGAAGATTGATCCAAAGTCTGATTGTGACGCTTCACCCACTCGGGACTAACTTCATCCTTACAGACTTTCGAGCCATGACGAACAACTGTTTGACGACCCGTTAGCCTAGCGAAAAGATTCCCAGCAGATTGCTGTGTGAATGGTGGCGGCTGACCTGGTTGTGCGTACTCCCGAACAAGTTGCTCCGGCCCCTCAACATGGATATTGTGAGATGCGAAGTGGGAAATGGCGCTGTCGCCATCCAGAGGGTCCTTGCCGGGGCTGAATTCCCGATTTTCGCAGGCCGAATCAGGACAACGCAAGATATAGAAGCGTTCCTGCCCAGCAAGAACGAACGGGAATGCCACACTTTTGGGATAGCATCTCGTGACTATGCTGTTGGTTACTGGACTATTGTACTTAGGCTTCGTCACTGCTGTATCGCCGGTTCTTGTATTCAAAACACGCGCTCTATACGCCGGCTTTGTGCGTTCCTTGTTTGGTTGCGACGGCGGTTTTCGAACTCTTCGCCATTGGCCCTTTTTCGCGGCCGTGTCAGTTTTGCTGTTGTATGCAGTATTGTTGCCGCTCTGGTTCGTCAACACGCGGCGGTCTTTGCGAGGTAACTTTACACGTCGTGTATCCGCTACTGCAATCGGCGACTTATGGCCTGTGATAGTTTCAGGGTCGTCACTGACCGAGCCCGAAGCATCCGACAGATCACGCCGTGCTGTGCTCGCGGCGACTGACCCTGACTGGGTTGAAGTTAGTCGGGCAAACAGGTATGCGCATGGGCAGTCCGGGACTGGAATTGACGTACGGTTTCAGCTACCCCATCAGGGACGTAGGCTTCTGGGTCTCTGAAAGGGGGATGCCTTTCGACTTCAGTCATGTATGATACCAGAGGATATCCCTCGTTGTTGTCGTAGTGGATATTCGCCACAAAAAAGGGAGGGAAGTCTTTCTCGATCTGCGCAGCAATGCCCGCTCTCTCGTCGGCCGGGAAGTCTCGGGGGATGGTACTGAGAAGCCGTTGAAGTACCTTGCCTCTCATGTCCTCACAATTGCTAATCGCACGTTGGATCGCCCTGCTCAAGTTCTTTACGCCTTCATCTTGAGCCCGTCGAATGCGTCTTTCCACTTCTCGTAGCGATACCTGGGACACTCCCGCCTCTGTAGGCATGGTAATGAGCGCCACTTCTGGGGCTGATTGGTCCAAGGTGCCAAGCTTGTGATGGGTCAAATGATCAAATGAGTATGCTGATTCAGTGGATGAGCTGACTCGATTGAGAAAAAGAACACCCAATCTATTAAAGACTTTTCAGATCGTGTTGGTCTGGAGGTAGAAGGAAAAGAGAATAAAACCACATAATCCCCAAACATGCTCCTGAAGGCCAACCTGTCTTTTTTCAGGTCAGCTTTACCGCTAGCGATCATATTGTTCTCCATACCGGATCGAGCAATAGGTCTAGGGAGTGTCAATGCCCATTTCAAGGTACTAACCTGTTACTTTTCTTCAATTCCACTAGTCCCTGCAAAGTTATGCCCGGCATCCTGAACTGCTTGATTTAGTCTCCTTGAGGTCGAGTTGAACGGTACCTCTGTTCAAAACATCTAATTATAGCTGTGTTTGTTTCCAAGCTTTGTTGAGCCGAAATCCCCAATAATGAATCACCCAAGTTCTGCCAGGAGGTGAATTCTCCAGTGTAAATTGGGCATTGTTTGATGTTCTGAGGGGTCGCATTGTTCATTGCATTGGATCATGCACAATGACAGCACTCGCTTAACAAAGCCTCTTCTGGGTGTTTTCCACACGTTTGCTTACTATAGCCAAGAGTATCTTGTGTTTACCAAGCTATGACAAACTTGAGAACAATAATTTGCCGCGTTGAATCGAGCGGGTGCCCTTACTTTCGTTTCTGACCGTAACCAATACGTCAAACCAACGTGAAAGAACGAAGCATTTCGAGTCGCCAACAAACAATCAGAAAAACAAATGCTTGAAGGGCTTCTGCACTCTGCCAAAATTGGGATTATTTTCGATGCAATGAACTGTACAAAGCTTTCCAGAATCTTCGTGCTTAAAAGAAGGATGGTGTCCCAGATGAACCTGTTCACTTAACGCATTTACTCGCATCATTGCTTTGCTCAACTGCTTTCTTGTTAGGTGACCGAGTCATCGATTCCTGTCTACTTTTTTTTTGATACAGTCCCTGCCCATCCTGGGCAACACTGGGACATCAAGTTGTATCACCAGACCCCTCTCTGCGGAGATACAAGTCCTCCGGCGCCATGTCTTTGCATCATGAGCGGGACCGAAAGCCTGTGTAGGTTGCTCTTCATCACCCTGCGACCCATGCTTACAAACTTCACCGCAAAGTCACTGCGGTATTGACTGGGGAAGCTCGTCAATCCGTGCGTTCTTGAAGGCTGATTCAACTGGATTTCCGCTTTGGAACTCTCTGACTATTCCTGGACATGACTCAAAGTACCAGAGGGGCGCTTTCGCCAATGATCTGTATCTGCTGGATCCGGGCCCTGTCTATCTCGGCGAGGAGAGAGATGACAACCGCATTCCCATTCCATCGAAGCCATTCTTCTCTCGATACCCAGTGGCGCATTGTCCCTTCGTTGACGCCACCCTGAGGATAGGCGGGACACCAGCCAAAAACATGTGGGCAAAGATCCGTGACGGGATGAAGAAGGCTCTGCACACTCTCTTCGCAGAGTTGCAACGAACATGCAAGGGATGCCACAATGGCGGTCCTTACTACGTCGAAACTATCTCGCTCTCTTATCCTGCCTACTGGGGCGAGGATGAGCGAAAGGACTACGGAGGCCTTGTCACTGAGGTTTTGTTCAGTTTTCCAGAGGGAAAAACGACCAGAGATCTTCTTCCACCCCGAAAGCTTGGCCTCCGCACACGGTCTTTTTCGGAGCGACAATCTAGGCGATGTTATCAGTACCTCGTACAAACGACCTTTTATGCTGGTATTTCTGGACTTTGGTGGTCACACGATGGTGAGCCCTACGAATTCCGCGACTTCTGTTTGCTCTTTTGGCTAACATTACTGCAGAATGGATGTATGTTCAGCGCCACCAGAGAGGGCCTCGATGATTTGAGCTATTTCAGAGTCGGAGACACATTCAGAAGGAACTCCACCAACGCCGGCCTAATTTAGATAGCCTTAACACTTGACTTCGAGGCTCTGGCTAACGCCTTGTGGCTGTAGTGGCACGAGGTGGAACGCAGCTTTGGGAAGAACAAATTGCAAGCTTCGCCGCCAAGGCTTTTGAAACTCAGTGGAAAGTGACACTCCCGGCTCGCCAACAGTCAGAGATCTTGAGGGACTTCCATTCAACCATCAAGGCTTTCAAATCCAACACGGTCGAGGGCATGTCTTTGAAGTACACGCTCCCTGACAACAGAAGAGGAAGCATTCTGGATGTGCCAGACGACAAGGCAGCAGCTTGCTTCTGGAGAGCAAATGAGGCGCCGGTTCATCTTGCAAAAAAGAAGATACAGGATGCTGCGTCCATGAGCGACAACGTTCGTGTTGTGGTGACTGGTGGCAGTGGGAAGAACTCCGTCATTCAGGCATGCATCAAAGAGGCATGCATACGATACAAAGTTGGCCAGCCCTACGTCTTCTACGAGCGAGCCGGCGACAAGGAGTAAGTCATTATGGGTACCTCTCTGGAAGTCGTGCAACTAAGTCGTGTTTGAAGTTCTTGGAATATCGCCAAAGGAGCTGCTATTGCAACCTCGAAAAGAATGTCCGTGGACGACTTCATGAACAAAGGGGCAGCGTTTGGCATACAGAGAGGTACTCCGACACCTCTCCGGGTACTGGGCAAGAAACAAAGGTCTCCCAGGGTCGACTGGGACACAGAAGTGCGAGTCTTTCTTGACTCTGTAAGTCGCACGTAATGCAGAAGTTCGAGATCATAGACTGATGCTGAGCTGGATGATTTCCAGGAAACATCGGCACCGCACACCATGTGGTGCCCGAGAGGTACCCGACTCAGAATCATCTGTACCCCTTTCCTACAGGCGTCCTCGAGAAAGAGCCACCTAGACATCGAGAGGTCTTATAATCTCATTGAGCTCCCGCAGCGCCCAGTTGGGCATTGGAGATATCGGCTTAGTCTCGACAAGTCAGAGGAATCCACTCGTCTGACAGTTGAAACAAGGAAATCGAGCCAAAAGGGCAAACGGAAGTCTAAATCGCCTCTGTACCGTTCGAATTTGGCCCTTTATTTGGACGCATCATCGAACTGCTGTTTGCTTGATTCGAAGGTTTCTGATGAAGGCCGTGACCTCCAGCTGCTTGAGAACGGGAAAATTGTGGCCTGTCCTCAGGAGGCAGTGGAAGAACAGGTTTCAAGCCTGCGGGAAGAGCACTCGAAACCCGAACCGATTGCTAACGCGCCACAACCACAAAGCAAACCGAAAGCAGACGAAATCACTGGTACAAGGTATCCAGAGGCGCTGTTCAAACCCGTGACTAGGATGCTAGCTACTCCCGCATCACAACTTCGGTCGATCTCTTACATTAACTGCGGTATATCGGATTTGGATGGCTCAGATGGCGAGGACTGATATATTGTGATAAGATGTATATCAAAAATTGAATTCCAGATTGCATCACCGAGACCCAACCCATATCCATATTTCAAACGCCGTGACACATGCTCAGAAGGCGTAGAAAAAAAAATCCCCAAGCCTCAAATTGTCTTGAATGTCTAGGAGTATGAGAAATCAAGCCAAGGCCGTCAAATGATATGTTAAAAGCTGAAAGCGTGGTACATGGCGCCAAGTCATCTCCCAGTGCCTCCCGAAGAGGAAGTGCCATACGATTTGAGAGGTGTTCAAGGATTTGTCACATCTCTTCCGGCGAGCGGCTTAATATGGATGAAACTCGCTCGCCTTCTGCACTCGATCGACAATTCTCAACCTGCGAGGGTTAATCTTACACCGCAGGCGGGCCAGGAACATGTCGGAGTGTTTCTTTAGTGCCTTTAGAAAAGACACTTACCATCCGGAGGTCAACCCTGACAAGCCAGCATCATCGGCGAGGCAGATGAGCGCGAATGGCCGTTGGTTAGAGGACCGGAAAAGCAAATGTTTTCTTTAGCAACGGCAGCCTCCCAGACACATGCGTTGTTTCGTAGCAAGCTCGAATAACGTACGCTGTGCTTCAATGTGGAAAGTTCACCAGGCTGGGGGTTTGACCCGAGACAGACCTTCAAAAGACTGGTTGTGACGAAGGCCTAGTCTTTAGAAGTTGAGGTTGAATATGACGCGAACGTTTGAGAACTCACCGGTGTGCGCCGATGTTAGATGCGGGTATGAGTACCGTGGGCCATCTCAGCGTTACCCTCATTGCTGTTGGTTGCCGCGAGCATCTACTACTCACTTGTCAACTGTACCTATCCCAGTGACCAGAATGGAGGCTGGACGTACCACCCTTCAACCTATTTGTTTGCTTTACTTTCCGCTACACCCTCCAGCTGCTCGACTGTCGCCATTTTGAAGGGACCGTTGTTACCCGGCACTCGGTCGTCAAAAACCTTAGCCGCTCCCTGGGAACTCTTATAGAATGATTAAGTTATACCTGCTTTCGGAAGAGAAAAAATATAAATCAATATCTCTAAAATAATCTAGTTTTTAGAGCTTATTATAGATTTTTCTTAATATTTATTTATTGAGTAGATAGTAAAAAAAGATAATCTTAAGCTGAGTACTTATTGTGAAACCCGGCTATTTTTTTTAAATGACCGAGTGCCCGGTCGTGGATGTCGTTGAAATCCTCGTCGGTGACGATGATTACCAGGGGCTGTGGGCCATTCTGCGTGTGACCAAAACACTCCCAAGTGATACCTATTCCCCGGGGGAAGGTTACCGGCCGGCGGCTGAGGGCGCAACAAACCAGGCAAGAAGACCCCTGTGGACAAACTTCAATAGCGCAGGTTTGCACTGAGAAGTAAAGAGATTCGGGGGTCTGATAGCCTGCGATGCATCTTGGACAATCCTACCGGAGCCCGTACCCTAACTAGCCCGGCCATCCAGCCCAAGACCTCTCTCCCATCGTTACCTATGTAGGTATTTGTGGCACGAGATCAACTACGGGTTTTAGAGGGTTGAAGGCAAAAGTCACGTTCAGAGAACGCCAAAAAACTGAAACATTCAAGCAAACAGCCATTAGAAACGGCCATGAGGAACCTAAGTAGGCTGTGGTTGGCCTCTTAGTGATCTTCTTAATTCCCAAAGTTATGTACCAGAACAAACGCAACAAGGCTTTTTTCTTCTTCTGGGCGGCATAGAGGGAACTCTTCACATTCGACATTGCCAACTACCGGAAGATCTGGATACTCTGGTTAGGAAGTATGCTAGGGAAGGTGTGTTATGTGTTTTATAGTTATGTTGTCAAATCGGGGGGCTTAAAGCTAACGTTTTCAGATGCAGTTATCACATCGAGCAAAGGCATATACGGGAAACCTTCCAAGGCCTCGATCGAGAATCACAACAGCAAGGCTACAGGGGAATGCGAATCGATTCCTGCCGAACCTGAAGACTGGTAATTTCACGAGAAAGAAACAATCAAGCGGGAAGTGTAGCCTTGAGCCGACAGGTCTACGATTATGGAATCTTTGCCCTGCGATCTTCCACAGGGAGACGGTTGAGCCCCCTTGCTGCGTGCAAGACCCGTTACACTGGGCAATACACCCGCACATCTAGGCGTTGTGAAGCCCTCGCAAGGACCGCACTTGTAAGGATTCAAAGACTTGACGCATTAACGCTAAGAAAAAGTAATATTTGAGCTCTTAATCTGCGATAAAAATGGCGCGCACTAGTCCAAATGCACACCGTTCTCATTTTTAGTGCAACTTGCAACACACCTTCGGTGTCGGAATCGCTGATAACAGCACCGCATTGAGGATGTAGTATTAGTGACGATGTGACGTAGAAATTCAAGGTCCTAGTGTCATTCATGGTAGAAGTAGTGTCGTGTCCGGGTCCAAGTTCTCCTTACACCGGAAAAGGCTCGCGGTTCAAATCATGGGGAAAGCCGACTTGCTCTAAGCTATGTGCAAGTGACTTGGAGCATTATCATGTGATTCAAGAGAAGAATGACCGCAAGATCCGACAAGTCATTGTGTAGTCAAACGCAAACGACTTTAAATAATGGCCAACTCCCAAGGTGGCAACCCGCATTGCGTGTGACCATAGATTCAAGCACCGCCCAGGGGATGGATGACTTTGAAACCGGAATGCGTAGCTCAGAAACTCCGGGACTTCTCATGGTCTGGCGGTATGCAGTGTCACATCCCCAACGGGGCACACGATGCGGTGCTCGGATCGCGGCGCGCGGGCCTGTAGCTGATTTCCTCTGACCAAGATAACGATATCGAACAGATGTTCTGGTAAATTCAAGTTTGTCCAGTACGTTTCTAGGGCGATACATAAGTACTGCCATATCTTCTACGTCTATCATGTCCCAGCCTGCTCGGGTACAGATTTGCATCAGCAATAAATGAACTACAAGTTGGGTAGAATGGTCTCAAAAGCCAGATAAATTTCGTTCGAGATCAGCTAGAGGAGTCGGGAGAGGCCTTTTTAAGCCGTCTGCTCCTAGCCATGCACGAGGTGGACGCAATACCTCATCGCAATGACGTGTTGGTGCTCGTGCGTGCTGACCTTGGGAGTCTTGTTCGTCGAGATCCAGCGCCCGGGGTGTGGTCTCGGAGACGATTTGCAGCCTTCTGCCGGGCCGAAAGAGCTTGTCAAACCACTTCACGGCAAGCTCCATGTTCCAGATGATGACGGTGAGAATCCCCGTCAGAACAGTGAAGCAGACGACTTTATGGCCGAAGACAAGCCCAGCCTGCATTATGCTTCCTGCTAAAGCTATGGGCGAGAATATTTGAACCTAGAGGGAAGCAAAACGATTAGTATCAAAATGAGCAGAATTGAATCACAGTGGCGTGTCGAAGCAAAACTCACAATTGTGACATTCCAGTACTGGAGCCCGATCGCCCGACTGCCATCAACGGCCACGTGACGACTAAGCTGGACGAAAGTTGGTTAGCGAAATGTTCTGACTTTGAAAGTGGGTATGAAAGACCTACTTGTCTTTCAAAGTTTCGAATCTCGAGTTCAAGGTATCTCAGATCCTGAAGAAAGCCACCCATTTCGATAATGTTTTCCTCGATGTCGCTGAGAGTATTGTTGATATTGCTCGTGGTGTCCTGGCTCATCTCACTCATGATCCTGTTCAAGCCTTGCGAGACGAACTTTTCCCATCCTTCCACAGTCCTCGAAAGCTGCATTATCATTTTCATCACGATATTGCTTGTTTGGTTGATCCAGGCCTCACTCCTTTCCACTCGGTTATTCTCGCCACCAACAGTTGCGAGTGATGATTGAGCTCGCGTCAGCGGTAACAATTCAGGATCGTAGAGCTGGACATATATAACATTAGTACACACTCAATATAAGGAAATAGACCAGAGTGGGAAATCAAGAGAGACGTTACATGCTGCTGAACACATTCAACCAAGTGAGACTTTGTGTTGTTCCACTCCTCCTTTATCCGTGTGGACCGACACGATATGACTTGGAAGAAATATTCTCGAGGATCTTTGACCGCTGTTCTATCGGCCGTCAAAGTCGCTAGGCTGATCGCATCCATCTGGCAATCCGTAGACTCACTGTCATCCTTGTCGTTTAGATGCTCCTCCTTGTCTTCTTTCCGGTAGCAAGGAAGCGCAGTTTCATTATCAGAGTCTTGGTTATCGTCGAAAAATGAGTCTGCGAGGCAGAAGGCTGTCCAGCCCTGTGTGACGTTCCATCCTGTCACACAGATGGATGTCTGACACTCATGCAAAACCCCAAACTCTTGAGGGTTACTGGAGAGAAAGGACAGATTAATCGACTTCCTCAGAGACGTGTTGTCTTTGACCCTCCGATCGTCATGGCATGTCTTGGAATTATGTCTCCACACGTAACAAGGCATATTGAATTCTAGGACGTAATCACCGCCAGCCTGTACGACACCGTCAGTCAGGACTTCTGGGGACGAACTCGACGTGTGTTTTACCGTGTTTGGGGTCCAAAGACCGGCGGACGTGCTCATATTGAGGTATCGCAGTATGAGTCTTCTCACGACTGGTGTTTGTTGCTCAGACGACCCCAAGGCTAGAAGACTGAGAGTTTCAGGTCGCGGATTTGGCATGTATCTGTGGACAGATGAGTAAGACTTGGCTTTTGGGGTGGTGTTGAGCCCACATTCTGCGGGTGTCGGCGTTATGTAATCCGGGTTCGCTGTTTCTCTGGGGCATTCCTGTTAGCCCAAGAAGCTCCGGTGTGCACAACTTCAGAAAGAGGTTGAATACCTTCAGCTTCGAGATTCTTTGAAGTTCCTTGAGCGATACGGAGCCATTGTATGGGCGCGGGACATTGTCGTGATCCATGTCGTGAATCCAGGCTGATAGCTCTTCTGCGGGGCGTACGGTTCCGTCTCTCGTCCTTTCGAAGATGTCCCCATAGAAGAATCTCCTGAATGTTGATGATTCGTAGCCTAGTCTTGGAGAGAAATCAGGAATGTCGAGGAAAATGTCCAGCAAACCGCGCTTGTTGCCAAGCTGGATCTCCTCTTCGATACGAGAAGGCGCATTACGTGTGGTCACTGGTCGGTTCCACTTGAATGGTCGGCGGGCTACTGCCCGTGATGGTATCCGATCCATACTCGGACCATGATAGAAAGTAAAGAGCCGTCACTCATTTGCTGGTTGAAGACAAGAAGATAAATCGGATATGAGCAATGATAGCATGAGGTTTTATTCTCATATAGTTACCAACTTCCGCAGTGATGGACAGCCCCGTATTCCGGCATGATCACGATGCCAATTGCCGCCCAATCCGTGCATAAGACACACTAAAGGTGTATGAAGGGGTTTGGCAAAGCTCGGACCCAATCGCAGACAACGAAAACAACATCCGGCTAAATGAGATCTCGTAAGACCAATGATTCAGAACATAAAGTGATGGTTGCAACACTCTCGAATTGTGTTCTTGCTGCGTAGATGCCCAAGATAGCGCTCCACGATGACCTCTTTAGTCCAAAATCGCGACTAGGCGAGCAAACGATTGTTTGGACAGGGAGAACCGTTATGCAGTTCACCGGTCAACAGCCCTATCTTTCTCGACACCTCATAGGCTTGGGAGAACTCGCTACTATAAAGGATGAGCCCTGTGTATTGATAGGCCCACTGGTACTCATGGGATGTTCATTCAGTCCAACCACCAACCACCAGGCAGCCGAGTCGGGGGACGTCAGCAAACCGCAGCCCTCCACGATTGCATGCTTTCGGTGAACGTCATGTGCGTCGGGAAGCCCGAGGCTTGGTTCTTTAGAGACGTGAGCTTTTTGAAGGCGCATCGCATCGCCAGAGCAGGCGGCCTCGGGAAACGGCACAATCGCCACTTGCTGAGAGCACACTTGTTCTCGTCAACAGTCTTAGACCCGTGCTGTCGGAGGACTTACGCACGTGGTCTTTGAAGGCATCCACCGGCACAGGATGCAGAGTACTTATTTCCGGCGTCAGCGATAAAGTATCCGTGGTTTTAATGCCCGAGACACCGAGGGTGTCCACGGAAGAGGTTGCTGATCTGGAGTCAGCTGCCTACTCGCTCTGCAGGGGTGCGTCGGGCACAAAACATCTGAAGGCCAGTTTCAATCATCCAATCCAAAGCGCACCCAAAGGAAGGTTAGTCCGTAAATGTTACGACTCATATAATACTGACTGCTACACAAACTAGCCAAAGGCTCCTCGGAGTCAAGCACCAGCTGGCGCCAGCTGTCCAGCAAATGAGGCCGGCCAAGGTCGGTATTTGGGACCATTCCATAGAGACATCTCAGCCAGCAACAAAACCATACCACCATGACGCTTCTTTTGGAACCCAGATCCAATATGATCTGGTTTTCTGGACGTCGAAGAAGCAAGTCCGCCACCAACCTTGACGGCCCACCCCGCCTGACTCGCAGATTTCCGCGGCTACACTAGAGCTGGAACGGCACGTCCCCGCGAATCCCTGTCTGTACCTTATTTCAACTGTCGCGGTATTTAAACCCTGACTCGTTGGTGTGCCCAGGAGAAGGATGGTTTGCGTATCTTCTCTATCCTAAGTTCATCCTATCTAACGCCGATCTAGACGCCTCGACAACTCTTTGAGACATTCCAGCTGTACGCCTCGTCGTCACCTGCAGAACTTGTCCTGAGCCGAAAAGCTCCTACCCTTCGATCGGTTATAAAACATGACTCTTTCATTCTGTGCAGTCCCCATATCAAGTACATTGGGACTCCCTACGCTCTCGCTGCTGTCTGTTCAAGCGTACACTTCGCTCAAGTGGAGCTCAAGGAGCCGATCTTTCTGCCTGCTTCATCAAGCTCATCTAGCCCATCCCAAAACAGTCAGCTTGCACGTTCATTGGATTCCGTTCTCTTAGTTGCACTTATAGTGTCATCTCGCCCTTCGTTTTATTTTGGAGCATAGTGGCATTGCCCATCATCTCTGTAGTATGGTCCATCCCAAACCACCTCGCGGGCTTTCCAACGAAAGCAAACATGACTTTTAAACTCCCACGGTATCATCTCAGGAAACCGATCGAAGGATCGCGCACATAATCGAACGTAGTTTCTTTCCCTTAGGTTACGACCGATTTGATTTTCTTGCGAATCCCCCCTTGTTCTGTGCGATTTGATGTGAAAACAGTTTACTTTCCCACATTTCGCTTTAGAGTACCGCCTCAATCTCTTCTTGAACACATCCATCCCTCCCTGCCTACCTAGCACAAGCGATGTCATTAGGTCTGTCAGGATGTCTTCCAAGTCGGGTCTCCCAGCTAGCGCCTACTGTCCAGTTTCGAGATTTCCGCTCTACATGCGGATCTTCGAAACTGCACAGTAGGCGCAGCGTGGTATGCCGCAGTTGTTGCAACTTTCATATCTAATGGGCAATCGGCCTTGCCCACATTGACACTGAGAATGCGTTAACAACCATGCCTCGGAAGCCCGAAGTAGGGGATCACAAACACACTGCCAAATGTAGACTTGTTTCTTCTTTGGTGCCAGCTGTGTAAAGTCTCCATCCGAGCTTTCATTGAACTCTAAGTCTTCTGGCTCCGACGTATCCCCCTCCATGTTCGAGAAGAATGACAAGATACTCTGGGCGAGCTGGAGTGTCTGAGGCCACACGTAGTGGTCTAGCCGTCTGGTCACAGGAGCGCTTCTATGCGAGCTACCACAGTCGCTGGTGCCAACGCAGGTCGCCTCTTCGAATGCCTCCGACTCGACCAGGGTCTTCCGGTCCGAAGAATGGCCGGAACGATTGCGGAGTAGCCCCAACATGGAGTCGCAAGTCAATGATGTTTTGGACCCTGACGTGATGCTGAAGTTGAAATCAGGCGGCAAAAAAGATTGAGGGGAACCTGCAGGCTGACTAACACGGTAGATCCCTCAGCGTCGACGCATTGGGCATTCAGCTTATAACGTAAACCTGCGTTACGACTGAGACGGGGCAAGTCGGCGATGGGTTCGCAAAGATGAAAAGTTTTCCCGTTTCGACTGAGCTTAACTGGGTGGGCATGCCACCCATTTGTCTTGCTGGCGGGGAATGCCACAAGCTAGGATTCGTGTTTGTACTGATCGGCGGTGCATTGAGAGACCTGCATATTCATTCACACTGCTTGGAGCCAACGAGCCGATCGAAAGATGGGAGGTCTCACTGCTGGAAAATCGAGTCCTCTCTTCTGCTATAACCGAGAATTCTCCGGCCATGACAAACAGTAAGACATCCATCCCACTTCCATTCCAGATGAACTCATCAACAATGGTAGCGCTGAAAATCTGATGCTGGAATAGTCCAGTAACGGAAGGGTCGCAGCACATCATACAGTGTGTATGTGCAACAAGCTGGATCTTCCTCGTTTGAACAGGCATTGTCCCACATCCTCCTGCGCGAGGCCGTCAGAAGGTAATGCACGCCACGAACCTGCAGGAATATCTCGTTGAGACTGCGGTACTCATGTATTCCCACCCGTTGTTGTGCGTAGTCGATCTCAAGATGAAGGAACGAGCAGAGAGAGTTGAAAATTCTCGAAAACTTGACGGAATTAATTTACTTTTGTCTTAGAATTAGGTAGATGATTAATCGTCTCAGACAAGGCGGCTAGCTTGCGTCTGTCTTATGTCCCTCAATCCCTGCACGGGCAGGCTGAATGTATCCTAACCTGATTTCGCTGGGCACAAGCTGTTGGCTCCACCCTCTGAATTCCTGTCGTCGCGTTGGTAAGAGGCACAAGCATGAGTCGGTGAGGCCCTTTCGCTCCGACCGCCACGTATTACGGCCTGGCATCGTGGTCTCCACTTAATAGAGCTGAAACCGGCTGTTGGCATGTTGGCAAGCAAACAACCGTTATGTTCGTGATATTGTGACGCAAATACCCTGGCGGAGGCGAGGCATTGATAGACGACCTCAGCCATTGTTGCTTGCTTGAAGCAGGTTTAGTTCCATAATGATGCGACTCACCGAACTTTCTTAGCCACCCAGACCTGTGCTGCGTACGCGTTCCTGGTCAAGGCCTTGTCGTTGAAGCCATACACGGCCCGTTTCCCTCTGACCTTTTCCGCTGCCAATGTCACTTCTCCACATGATTCATCCAACTCCATGAACTCAAACCCCATACTCTTCGCAATGGCAACAATCTCGTCAAGAGAGAGCTGGACAAAGGGACCAGTGCCCCATAGCAGAGGTCCGAAGTTGACCCAGTATCCCCCGAGTTTCAGTGCCGCGTGAATGGTGTCGAAGTAACTCATGACGTTCCGTGCGGTGTCGATGAAGAAGTGCGTCACGACAGAATCGTACCGCGCCCTCTGGCTCTTGAACTCGGCGACAAAGTCGCCTTCGACGAGGAGCACCGCGCTTGCATTGACCCGCCGATCGGGGAACGACACGCCGCGAAACATGGCCGATGTCGTCGCGTGGTGAGACCAGCTATCGATGAACGGATGAACAGACCTGGATCCGACGTTCGGATGCGCCTCCAAGTAGCGGTATGCCAGGTTCATGAACATGGACCACTCGTTGACCGTAACTTCGAAACCCCCGAGGGAGGCGACCTCATGACCGAGGCGTCCGACTCCGGAACCCGGCAGGAGGACCTTGACGTCGCCAGCCGACGATCGCTCAGGAAACAGGGATTGCATCGTACCGAGGATGCATGGGAACGCATCTCCCCGCTCGCTACGGCCGGAAGTCGACCAATCCCGGACAAAGTGCTTCAAGGCCTGAGAAACGCTGACTCTGTCCGCGGGCTGATTGGCCTGGTCCTTGGCTTTGCTGTGGCCGGCCAACTCTTCGCGGGTGATTTCGTAGTACTCTAGCGCGGTCTCAACAATCTCACTGCACACGTCTTGATTGAGATCGTGCAGTCTCTCGGCCGTCTCGAACTTGTTGGAATAGGCAATTGTGTGCTCCAACACCTAAAAAAAAGGTTCGGTCAGCTCGAAAGGCGACGCTTGGCCTGGAATGCAATCCAGAGACATACTTTCTTCTGGGCCTTGGATACGTATGTGTAGAGGTCTTTATATCTGTCCAATTCGGCCATCTGCCTCGCCTTGTACCGACTGAAGCCAAAGAGGGCCTCCATCAGCCGATGCCGGGGGTGATTGATGTCCCATTTTCCGTGAGATTTGCTCAGCCTCTTCAGGAGATTCTTCTTCTCCAGCTCGTGGCGAGGACTAGACTTCTCGGGGACACGCTCAAGTGTGACGGTAACCTCATGAACCTCGAGAAGTGAGTCAATTGGCAGCTGCGGTCCCGTCAGCATTGGCACCCGAGGAGGTCGGTTCTCGGTTCTCGGTGTAGGCACACCGAGATGGGGAAAATCTCACCGAGGCGAGGCCCGTTTCTTCCGTGACAGCATCGCAAACCACACCGTCGACCTTCTTGTCGATGACACCGTCGCCCGCTTCTGATCCAGAATCTGCGCAAAAGGCTCGGCAGGCCAGGCTTGCGACGAGCCAGGTGGCTGGGTGAGACAATCGCATGATGGCTGTTGGCGCGGTGGAGATGGCGGTGAGCTGTTGGTGAGTGAGTGAAACCCCGCAGAGGCGAAGAATGTACCGGAGCAAGGCCACCCTATCAGATGGCTTTCTTGGAACCCGGGAAAAGCGATTCAAATATAGAGGAATGAAGAAGGAAAATGTATGG
Source organism: Colletotrichum ledebouriae (assembly GCA_036785755.1). Classification (NCBI taxonomy): domain Eukaryota; kingdom Fungi; phylum Ascomycota; class Sordariomycetes; order Glomerellales; family Glomerellaceae; genus Colletotrichum; species Colletotrichum ledebouriae. The sequence goes on along the minus strand of JAVHLU010000264.1, from coordinate 44,981 downwards.
AAATTGAGGCTGAGAGTGTGAAAATAACCACGAAAACGCTGTCTGAGAACCCTGATGGCCGCCAAGAGTTGCAACGATGCATATCCCGCCCAGGTGCTTGGGATTCCTTCGCCCAATCTATCAATAAATATATATAGATATATACACATATATGTGTGTAAAAAGAGAAAAATAGTTCCACGCCCGTATAAAACACCATTCCATCCCGTCGTCATCGTCGTCTTCATGCCTTGCTGCCCCCGTTCGCCGTCTCGGCGTCAGCCGTTAAAAGCTGGTTCAGCTCATCCCGCTCGACGCAGTTCTCCAACGCAAAGCTCGCCGCGAGTTCCTCGAGCTCCGCCTCCGTCTTTCCCTTGAAGAGCTCCGCAAACTCCCAGCCGTGATACTCGCTCATGAGACACTCGCGAACAACGCGCTCGACCTGCCTGTCGAAAGTCCACGTCTTGGGATACTTCTTCTTGTGCAGGTGCTCCGGAAGCGTCGACTTGAGCTTCGCGATGAAGGGGCCGTAGACCTCCTTGTCGATGCGGCTCTTGTCGGCGCAGCCCCAAAAGTCGAGGCCGAGGCGCTGCTTCTTTTCGACAAAGGGCCGGATGAGACGCATGTACGGGCTCTCGGGGTCGGCGTAGACCATGCCCTGGTAGCCAATGTCCTTGTATAGCCAGATACTCCAAGATATTCCCCCAAACTCACGGTAAATATCGAGTTGCTCCTTAATGAGGGCGAAACGCTTCTCGTTTGTCGCAGCGGCGTTCGCATCCGTCCTTGCGTCTTGGTAAACGGGGCCCCATCCGCCGTTCCAGATAGGTACGCCCGCCTTTTGCATGAACTCCACCTTGCGCTTGAGGCTGGCCCGAAGCTTCTGCTTCTGGGCGTCCGTTCCCTCGTACTGCTCGGGAAGCGGGAAGCCGTAGAGGCTGTAGTCGTGGCAGCTATAGACGCTGTTCGGCAGCGTCTTGTCGGGGGAAAATGCGGAAAGGTCCATGGCGTAGGTGTTACCGTCTAAGAATAGAATATGTTCGGGGTCGATGGCCCGGATTGCCTTCTCTACGCGCTCGTACCAGGCAATAAGGCGTGTGTGTTTAGGGTCGGCGGGTTCGTTGAGGGGGCTGTAGCCAGCGATGACCTTGTTGCCTTTGTAGTGAGCCGCGAGAGCCTCCCAGAGCTGGATGGCGCGGTCTTGGAAGTCCCTGAACTCCCGGAACAGAGCTCTTGAGAGACCAGAGTCGCTGTGCCAGTCTTGGTTCTGTCCACCAGGTACGGCGTGCAGGTCGAGGATTACATAGACGTTGTATTTGGCGGAGTAGTTGACGATACGGTCAAGAAGCTCGAAGCCCGATTTCTTAATAGTTTTGCGGTTCTCTGCCTGATTCCACGCGGCTCTGGCACCGTTGCTTTGCTTCATGGGCAAGGAAAGGCAGTTCCTGGCAGCTTGCAAGCGCCTGCACGAAGTACCTCCACGCCTTAACGGGCTGGAAAATGCACATCATGTAAACCCCCGACAAGAAGAGACACTGCGCCGCAATTATGTCGTCTGATGACAGTAAAACGCCCAGGCGCTTCTGTGCTAGTCGAAAGTACTCCTGGGGCTTTGGTGTGCGCGAGAGTCCCGGACATGGTCTCGTAACTCGGACCGAATGGTGACGAAATGGACCCCAATGCAAAGATCAGGAGAGATAGACAAGACTCGGCAGACCAATCGATACCGTTGAGTGCGGTAGCCAAGACAGTCTTTCTTGTTGCTGTTTCGTCCAAAATCGGGTTCTTGATATGCACGTAGCTAAAGAAACTGTCCAAAAGCTGGTTAACTCGCCGTGTCTCCATGTCAAGCTCTTCGAGAACTGATGCGGGAGAGTTGGCGGTGCCGGCACCGAAGTCGACGTTCAATGTCTGGCGATGTTCTTCTAGACCATGCCGCACGCCTTGAAAGACAGTCCAAGACATGACATGCTCAGGTCCTCCTGGGACGATCATGTCAAGTTCGATGGTCGGACCCACCACAGGCGGCACTTCCGGACGAGGATCGACCGTGGTCTCGACAACTCTCGTCTTGTTGGAGGGCCCATCCACAGACACGGTTCTCATCAGCTCTTCCAGGTCATCAAGCCGCTCCAGAATCTTTAGACTCGCGGGATCAAAGCTGGAGAGATCAACGGGCGACTGAATGCACGCAGCCCCAACCTTGAGGCAGGACGAGCATGATGTATCGGCATCATGGATGTCGTTCCGAGTGACGGAGCCAAGTGGGTGCAGGCGTCAGCTACGGTCATCTATGCATTTGTCTACTTCTTGACCATCGGAGCCATGGCTTTTGCGGTTCTGGGTGAAGCCTCTAGCACGGTGTTGCGAGCAAAGACCATGGCCCTCGCCACTGCGACCCAGGCTATCTGTGGCCTCGCGATGAACGTCGCCATACCATACCTCGTCAATCCTGATGAGGCCAACCTGGGAGGCAAGGTTGGGTTCATATTTGGCGGGTTGTCACTCATTGGGACCATTGGGAGCTTCTTATATGTACCTGAACTCAAAGGGAAAGCCTTTCACGAAATCAACCGCTTGTTCGCAGCGAAAGTGCCGCCGAGGAAAATGGGAAGCATGCAATAAGTGTTCCGTTGAGGTCGGTGACGGAGGCTAGAGCTAGTTGGTGCATGTTACTGCGACATTTCACAAAGAACCTCACAAAAGCTTATGTGTGCTTTCTTTCAAAAAGTGGTGGTCAATCATGACTTGGATCACTGGTGCATTGGCGCGCTGCTGTTGGTTTACTGGTCTAATCTCTTGGACTAAGAGTTGTCTATTCCGTTGTGTTCTTCGGCGGCATACCAAATGTTCCTTCGAGACCATCTAGGCAGTCAGCTGAACAGGTTCAGGGAGCCGACCAGCTGAAAAGTCTGCCTCTAGAGGACGAACCTTTGCGATAGCCACTCTCTGCCTAGCTATATCTATAATCCTTTTTCTTCGTTTCTTGCTTCCATTTCTCGCCATAGCTGGCCTGGAGGTCCCACAGCGCGTTTCGAATGCCAAAAAAGGCAAAAACCACTTCAATAAAACCTAACAGTACTAAAACTCAATAACATCCAAACTACTAGTAGTAGTTCACAGGCCACCCCTCCGTAGTACCCTACCCCTGGAGGAGGTAGGTATCTCGCACCGTTAGGCACCGCGTGTCATAAACTAGTATAGTGTAGAGTAATAGAGTTAGTATAGTTAGGTATAGCTAAGGTTAAATATTCTTCTCTAGCCCTCTAGTCTACTAAGTAAGGGCTAGAGGGCTTATCTAATAGTTACTTAATACCTCCTTATATCTCCTAACTCCTATAGACTTCCCTACTTAGCTTATTAAGCCTTTTTCCCTATAATATTATCCTAGCTTATAATATAATCCCCCCTTTCTAAACTAGTTTACCCTTAGACTAGTTTATTTAGTAATTATTTAGAGGGTATTTAATACCTCCTTATAAGATTTTATAACTTTTAATTTTTATAAGTTTAGAATTTAGTATCCCTTATTCTAATTATATAACTCTTTTTTAAATAGCTAAGTAATTTAGAGGAATAGTTAGCTAGTAATAAGATATTTATCCTCTACTCTAGCTACTCTTATAGCTCTTATACCTAGATATTAAAGGATTTTATAGATTAGAGGAGTAATAAGCTAGTAATAAAGCTAATCCCTTATTCTAATTACTCTTATAGCTTTATCTAATAGGTCTAGGACTACCTAGTAGTTACTTAGATAGTTATAGCTAAGTTCCCTTATAAGAGTTACTCCTTCTTTTATAGGGCTATATTAAAATATATTATTATTTAGGCTTATTTTTATTATTTTAAATTTACCCTCTATATTATTATATTTTCTACTTATTATTATATTTTTAGCCCCTTTATAGGTCTAATAAGGGTATTCTCCCTCTAGGGATAAGGAAAGCCTTTATTATAATATAAGGAGCTATTAGGTATTATCTAATAGCTACCTAGTACCTCCTTATATATAATAAAGTTAAATAAACTTAAATAATATAATAATCTAGAGATTATCCTCCTTTTAGCTATATAAAAAGCTAGGTTTAATATTAAGTTAAAAATATATAAATATTATTTAAAATTTCACCCTATTAAAATCTCTCCTTCTTACTTCTTTAGATTTATAATATTATTATTATTACTAATAACTTACTATTAGCCTCCTACTCCCCTATTAATAATATTATTTTAATTATTATATAATATATTTATTATTATATTATCCTCTACTACTACTATTACTAATACTATTAATAAGGCTCCCCTCCTTACTATAGGTATACTCTAGGGGTACCCCTACTATTAATACCTCCTAGTAATAATAAAATAGGAGCCCCCTAAGGAGGATCTCCCTAATATTAAGCTCCTTATAAGCTTAATTCTCTACTTTAAGAGTAATAATAAGCTCCTAGTTCTTATCTAATACTGATCTAATATTTTACTAGCTTTAGGTTTTAAATTTATTACTAATTTATTTATTTCTCAGATACTTCTACTAAATATAAGCATTATATTAAAATAGGTAATAATAAGGCTTATATTATCATAAGTCTTACTTAGTATTTCTCTATTTCTTATTTATTAACTTATTATAAGCTACTTATTATATAATAAGCGCTATTAATAAGATTAAACGCTTTATAAATAAGGCTAGTTCCTAGCTTAACCTTGAGGTATAATATATTAAGAATAAGGTAGGTCCTTAGTACCTCCCTAGTACTTTATTATTAGTATCTAATTATATTTAGGAGGAGATCCTTATTACCTGGCTTATAATTAAGAAAGCCCTCTAGGTTAAGAAGAACGAGGCTATTATAATACCTAAGAAGTATAAGGCTAAGGAGGCTAAGATCTCTATAAAGATAGAGAACTACTAGGTAGTTACCTTAGAGGATATAGCTAAGTACTAGTAATATATTACTAAGGAGGCTAAAAAGTAAACTAAGTTATTATATAAGTAATATAAGGAGCTCTACTACTACTATCTAGAAATAGAGTAGCTAGCTAGTAAGTAGCTAGAGGTATAGGATATATAAGCTTAGCGTATTAAGGAGGTAAATAAAGCTTATAATAAGGTAGTAAGTTAACTTAATCTCTATTAGTACCTTATTAATACTCCTCTAGTTAGTATTTCTAACTTAAAGTAGTATTATAAGGTTCTAACTACTTTATTTATTACCCTATCTATTTCTTTAAGAAATGATAATATTAAAGGGGATATAACTAGTCCTAGTAAGGAGGGCGTTAGCGCCTAATAGATATAAAATTTTTAGAAGTACCCCTAGTAAGCTACTAATAACCTCTAGGTAATATAATATTACTTTTAAGCGTTTTTCTAGTCTCTTTTTACTTTAGTAAGGGCTTTTAAGCTAGTAAATTAAGATATCTAGCTAGTATACCTTATCTCTACTTAACTACTAGTTACTTATTAAGTTATCTATTATATTATATAAGAATTATAACACTTTTACTTATAATTAGGCTTTATAATTATTTTATAAGTTTATTGATATATTATATTATAGCTCTTATAAATTATCTAGTTTACTACAGCCCTTCCATTTAACAAGGTATTAATAGTTATATCTAGGGCCCCTATAGGTAATAATATAGTCTACTATATAGATATTATTATTATTATTAATTAGGATATCTTATAGTAAAATAGCTAAGCTAAATAAGGGTTCTAATTATATAAGTATAAGAATATTATAAATTTAGTACTTTTTATTAATTTATAGCTTATATACCTACCCTCTATTAATTACCTATTAGATTCTAAATAGGCCTAGGTATTTATTAGAAAGTTTATAAGAGGGCTACCTCTACTTAATATCTTTTATTAAAAGTAATATAAAATCTCTTATAGTAAAAATAATAGAGGTCCTCTTTTAATTATAGAACTTATTATATATTTTATTATATTTCTAAAGTAAGTTAGTAATAGCTAACCCCTAGGTAAGTAAGCTATAGACTCTCTTATATATTACTAGGATTAAACCCTTTAACTAGGGTTTGATATTATTAAGTCTACGAGGGGAATATCTTATTAGTAGCTTAGTAAGTAACGTCTTAGTAGCTTTATAATAAGAGTTATTATAAATAAATTAGGCTAGGTCGACCTACGTTACCTAATTATCCTAGTAAATACTATAGAAAGTCCTTAAAAAGTACTTAATACTCTAGTTATAGCGTTCTATTTAGCTATTAATTTAGAGATAAAAAGTAGTACTAATCTTCCTCTTAATAACTAGTAGGTAGTATACTTTAAACTAGAAGTTACTAATAAATAGTAATCCCTAATTATATAAGATAGCTTCTAGGAGCCTAAATATAAGGAAGATATATTTAGTTAGTAGTATAGCTAACTTATTAGTAGTAAGTAACTCCCTAGTAGGGATATATAGGGAGTATTTTATAAACTAGTTAATAATAATAAGAATACTATTATATAGCTTATTTATTATTATTAGAAATAGTAGTAATTTTATAATAAAATCGATTAATATCTATTAAAAGGGCTAGCTAGGTATTAGTAGGGGTATAAGTTTATTATATAAGAAGTAATATCTTAGTTTTATATATTAGTATATTATATATATCTTAATATATTCTTTTATATCCCTCTTTTATATATTCTAGAAGAATAATTTTCTAATCCTCTTTAGTATCTTAGTAACCCCTTAGTAACTTCTAGATAGTTTATTATAAAAGGCTCTAAGGACTTTATTTTAAAACGGGTAGTTATTAGAGATATATAAGCCCTCCTAATATCTTAGGGTATTAGTATTATTTAATAACTACTTTATACCTCGTTATTCCTACTCCTTATTAATATAAAAGTAGTCCTTTAATTAAACCTCCTTAGCCTATTCCTAGAGCGAGGGTATAAGTTATTCTAATAGGGTATTCAATAGTTAGGTATCTTATTACTACCTAGTACTTACCCTCTAAATAATAGTCTTATTAAAGTATTATAAGAAGTCTTATAAGAGCAAGTCCCTAGCTTTATTAATTTCTATATCCTCTAGGGTATAGTTAGGCCTCTATAATAAGCTATTAGCTAGGTTATAATAACCTAGCTAGTATTTAATTTTGAAGTTAAATATTAATAGATCTTATAATAGCTAGGCCTAGTAGCTACTAAGCGTTTTTTTATTAGTAAGGTATTAGTAACCTAGGTAGTTAGTAATAAATTAGATATAATACTAGGAGTATAGCAAGTAGTACTACTACCTTACTACTACCTCCCTAATAGCTAGTAGTTCTACTTCTAGCGTGCTATATTATAATTATATACTTTTAAGCTTCTAAGATATAAATACTACTAGTCTCTATACGTTCCCCTCTAATTAGCTTAGTATTACCCTTATTATAAAGTCTAATATATTAGTTTTAACTTAAATTAAGAGTATAGGATTAAAGTAGTATAATATAAGTACTTCTATAAATAAAGCGCAGAGCTAATAGAAAGTGACTAATACCTCCCTAGTTATTACTAGCTATCCCTTAGCTATATTAGTAAGTTACTTAGTAAATAGGCTATAAATCTTAGAATAATCCTTTATAAATCTCCTATAAAACCTTATAAATCCTAGAAATTACTAAATCTCTTATATTATAATAAGTACTAGCTACTTAGCTATTATATAGACTCTCTTATATTCTAGAGTAATACTATTTACTAAGACTATAAACCTAAGGAATTTAATCTCCTCCTTATAAAATTTATACTTATTACGGTTTATATAGAGGCTATTAGCTTCTAACTAGGTAAGTATCTATCTTATAGCCTTTATATAGGAATCTATATTATTAGTAAAAATTAAGATATTATCTAAATATATAATATAAATAACGTTAACTATACCTATAAGTAACTTATTAATAAATATCTAGAAGGTAGTAAGTATATTAATAAGCCTAAATAATATAACGTAATATTTATAGTAGATATATTATATATAGAATACTATCTTCTACTTATCTCCCTCCTAGATCCTTACCTAGTAGTATATATTCTTAAGGTTAAGCTTAGTAAAGTACTTAGCTCTAGAGAGCTAATTAAGGATCTTATTAATTAGAGGGAGGGGGGTATAGTTCTTAGTAATTACCTAGTTAAGCCCCTAGTAGTCTATATATAACCTTAACTTACCTCCCTTCTTTAGGATAAATAGTATTAGTACCCCTATTAAGCTTACTAATAAGTAAATCTATCCTTTTTATAGGGCTTTATAGATATAATCCTTTAACTCTTCTAACTTCTTCTTAGCTAGTAAGTAAATAGGCTTTAATAGGGGCTTAGTTCTAAGCTTTAGGTTAATAGGGTAGCTCCTAGTAATCCTAAACTTTATTATAGTTCCTACTAGGTTAATATTAAATACCTTCTTAAAGTCCTAGTATTCTAATAGGATATTTATTTTAGTCCCTTTAGTATCCTTAGAGTCTTAGGTATCTTCTTAGTAGTTAGTAGTTAATATATAGTTAACTTATAATACTCCTATAAGTATTACTCTCGCTTTATTCTTAATACGCCTAAGTTTTTTTATAATTATAATAAGGTAGATATTCTTCTTATATAAGGGAAAGGTTTAGCTTAACTCCCCCTAATTAAGATTAGGGTACTCTACTATATACTAAGGGATCCTTAGGATAGCGTTATAATTATTACTATTACTAATCCTAAAATTATATAAAGCTATCCGCTAGATACCTATATTATTAGTTATTTAAGTTACTAACTTTTATATATTATAGTTAGGTCCCTTAGATACCTATATTCCCCTAATAAGTTCTAACTTATTAGCCTCTAGTTAGGTATTAGGTATAATCCTCTAGTCTATAATATTCTTATTAGCTCTATAATTAATAAGCATAGCACTAGTCTTCTATCTACTTATAACTTAGACCTATATTATCGCTTTAATATAATATAGCTAGTCGCTACCTTATTAAACTATATATACTACTACCTAGTTCTCCTTTAGTTATTTACTAGGGTAGGGTTTCTCTTTATAGCAGGGGTAGCTATACTTTTTATAATATAAGTATCTTAGCGCGATATAGCCTCTCCTCTTATAACTATAATAGATAATTTCCTTCCTAGTATCTTATAGTAAGTCCTTATTATCCTCTTAGTAGTTATTAGTATTATTATAATCCCTATAGGTCTATCCCTTTAGAGCCTCGGTTTACCCCTCCTAGTTAAGGGTTTAGCCCTCTAGTTATTATCCCTTATTATTAGCCCCCTAGTCCCTTATTAGTATATTATATATCTATATATTAACTATACGTTTAGTATTTCTAGCCCTAATATTAAGGTTAAGCTACGACTTTAGTAACCTATTTACTATAATATAATACTAGAGCTTAGGGTCTAGCCTAGCTACTATATTAGCTACCTAGATCTCCTCTAGTTATTAATAGGGGCTCTCTACCTCGATCCCTTTATAGTAGTTAATAAAGCCCTAGTATAATTATCCTAGTTGCTAGTAGGCCTACTTAAGCTAGGTTTATATACTAAGGGTCCTAGACCCTATATTAGCTATATTATTAGTTAACTAGTCCTTTATTATCGCCTAGGTTATATCCTTTACCTTATTACTATAGTTAATAGAGAGGTATAAGGTCTATCGCTTCGCTACTAATCCCTCTAAGTACCTAGTAGTAAATAATACCTTTTCTAGGTCTACTATAATCTTATTTATCTTAAACTATATATTAAGGTTAAATATAAATTAATTAAAATTAGTTTAGGTACCCCTTTTATACTTAAGTATTAGGAAATACTTCCCCTAAAACTCTAATTAGTACTTCTTTAATTTATTACTAATCATTACTTAGTAAGTAATAGGGTTACTTACTAGGGTTAATAATTAGCTAGCTTTTAAAGCCTTAAGATATTTCTATTTATACTTTAGCTACCCCTTCTTTTCTTCTTCTTTAATATGCTAGTCTAATTTAGCCTATATTAATTAACTACCTAGTCCCTTATTAATATCTTTATTACTATTCTATTTAATAGGTATCTTATCCTATATTTAGCTATTCAATTACTCCTAGCTAATAAGGGATTCTAATAGTAATATTATATTTATCTCCCTAGTAAACCTATAAGTAGGTATTATATTATTATATATTATATTACTCTAATAGTTTATACCCCTATTAATATAAGTATAAGAGAAGAACGTATTATAAACTAGTATAATATAGAGTAATAGAGTTAATATAGTTAGGTATAGCTAAGGTTAAATATTCTTCTCTAGCCCTCTAGTTTGAGTTCGGAATTACGCCACAGCCCCTTCGCAAAAAGACTATAATAAATTCACCTAGTTTATAAGTATAATTTAGGAAATACTATATAGGTATTTTAACTTATACCCTCTACTAGTTAAGGAAAATAATATAAGAACCCTATATTCCTACTACTCGTAAGTAAACCCTCTAAATATTACTATATAAAGTCAGACGTGCGCTATACTAAGGCTAATTATATTAGAGCTAAATAGGCTACTAAGGCTCTCGTAGCCTAGAAACGCCCTCGCTAAACCTTCTAATAAGGTATTATAAAAGCTAGTATATAAGATAACTCCTTAACCTAAAAGGTCGACCTTCTAATAAGGTACTAAAGGTAAAAGCTATTATATAAGATAACTCCTTAACCTAAAAGGTTAACCTTCTAGTAAGGTACTAAAGGTAAATATTATTATATAAGAAGTAACTCCTTAACTAAAGAGGTCTTTCCTAAGAGGTTCTTATAGCTAGAAGTATAAGAAGCTCTGCTATAAGCAGGGCCTTATGCCTCTCCCTCTTCCTTATCCTTATTTAACCTATAATAAATCCTTAACTATATTAGTACTAGACCTTATATACAAAAACGCTAAGCCTGCGCGAGGTATGCCCTTTAATGCTCATAACGCGCGAGAGCTTATTAGAGAGTTTGGTATTAATACGATTAATAAAACCCGCTCCTTCTTCGACTACTCCGTCATATATAGAGAGCGCATCGTCAGCATGGCCCTCAAGAGGGCTCAGCCCTCTAGTTTACTAAGTAAGGGCTAGAGGGCTTATCTAGTAGTTACCTAATACCTCCCTATATCTCCTAACTCCTACGGACTTCCCTACTTAGCCTGCTAAGCCCTTTTCCCTGTAATATTATCCTGGCTCGTGACACGGCGCCACTAGATCCGCTAGATACGCCTTCTCTATCGAAGTAGCACTTACCGATATCATTCCCACAAGGATTTCCTAGACCGGGGCAACCATATCCGTTTGCGTTAATATCGAAGTTGTAACAGGCGACTAGGGCAACTACAGGTGCTAAAGATTCACTAATACCGTCGCGAATGTCGTCACTTCTGCTATCGATGCAGCTACAGTCGAAGATAAAACGGCCACTATACTGCTAGAAGCTTTAGCAGCAAGTCTGTCATAGACAGCCTTGGGACCCGTCTGTTCATTCGTAGGCTGTAGCCGTGAGCACCACCGACGGGGTTGCGGCACAGCAGGAGACCAGATTCCCGGACATGATCTCGGCACGCAAGAGGTGTAATTTCACCTTCAGGTTAGATACGCCATTGTGACGTACAGATATGGTCCACATTTTAGCATTTAGAGACGCAGGGCTGTAGTTCAGTTGAGATGTTTTTAGAAGCTTGAGCGATCCGTATGTTTCAGAGATATTGAGGGTTCATCTCAAATCATCGCGCAGGAGCCAACAAAAGAAGCGGGATTATTAGACGAAGCACGTCACCTGCCCAGATCGATCCATCGCAGGACTGCTTTACAATTCGTCAGACCAAACCTCGCACGTCTGCAGAGCTTACAACAGTGGACTGTCACTGGTCAATTAGGTAGGAATATTGGCCGCCGACGTGAGAGACGACGACAACGAAAACTAGAACGAAAACGAACCTCGATTAAGATACGGTATCATGCACAAAACGAGCCGTTACGTTGGGGAGAGTTGAAGGAAGCATATGGACTTAACAAGTGAGCTAGATATTCACTCGTTTTTAATTTGAACCAAAGTCCTCCCACGCTGCCCAAAACCCCAATGATCTACCTCCTTTCACGGATTCTTCGTTTACTGATGCTGCGCAAACTGGATTGGCCCAGGAGAATCAGTAACTAGAACGCGTTACAACTCTTTTCAATCAAATACTTCCACTTTAGGCCTACTACCTAAAGGCTCAGTAGCTTAAAAGCAGATGACGCTGCTTTCTTCGACTTCCTCTAGACACAAGTGTTCCTGCTCGACATATCTGCGGAACCTGGTCGTGAAGCACGCAAACGACAGCTGCGTTGCTAATTTTCCAAGTGGACAGGATCGTGTTGATAAATCGGTAGCCAAAAGCCTGCCATGACCACAAACATATGAGTGATTTTCTGCGTAATTCCATATGATGTTCTGTGACCTACTTAGCAGGGGCTCGACCATGAAAATCCATCCTCAAGAACGCTGCAGTGGTTGAGGGATAGGGTCGGCATGAGTCTTACCTCTCAATCTGCTCATCAATCGACGGTTTATTCTTTGCAAATCACCCATTCTCATTATCCTACGTGAAGCAATTCTAAAGCCCGCGCCGCTGCAATGGAGGATTCCCCCAGACCGGCCACGTTGCACGCCATACAGAGGTCGTCCGCTGCAGGGAAGACAAGTGCATTTCCTACTCCTCGATCACATAAATTCTAGCAAGCGAGGCTAGTTCAGCTACGACTGTTGGAGGATCCCCAATCTCAGCTGTGATGTCGCGAGCTCAAGCCCACAATCCATATATAGCCGCAAAGAAGGTACGATGGGAAACTTGCAGCTCGCGGACCAAGGCCTCGGCGCTCGTTATCGGGCCCGTTGCAAGGGTCTTCGGCCCTCGATCGAGCGGAATCTAGCATTCGAAAGGTTTTATAACCCCGGAGACCCAAGCAGCGCTCGTGGGGTCGAAAGACCGGACGGAACGACTCGCAGCAGCGACTTCAACGTCTTCGCGAGGTTGACGGCACCTACTCTCCGCCACCAACCCGAGTGTTACCCCAGGTGATTTTGGGGAGTAAAATGACATTGGTCGGCGAGGAGCACTGCTTACTGCCTCACTGGGCCAACTCCTAGATCCTTGAAACATCTGGGATGACCAGAGGTGCTAGTATATCCGGGGTTGCACATCAGGACGTGGTAAGCGCGGAGGATTCGAGAGCACAAACTAATGCGTGGCTTCACAGAAGAAACTTTCCAATGGCTTGAAGGAAGACCCCGCCCTAGCTGCCGGTCTTGGAAATGAAGCTTTCCGCCGACGAAACTAGACCTGCACGGATTCGGAGGCGGCTGTAAGCTCCCAACAGCCCCCCTCCGACCCCAGACACTGTCAACGTCATGTGTTCAAGTCCTGGCTCAAGTTTCTCCAAGTCTTCGGTGCTTCCGCGGGATAATCAAGGTGGCAAGCTATAGCTGCCGAAATGTTGCATCTGGCTGACAACTAGCTGCAGAAGCGACGTGAGACCAATGTGGCGCCCGGACATTGACCGCGGGGACGCGGAGCACCTCTGCCCGTCAGATATATCGGCCGCACCACGCCTATCAAGACGTGCCACCACATATTCGATGCCTCTTCACGGACATGCGTCTACTGCGTGTCGGAGGACAACGCACGCTCGCCTTCCTTTGAGGGCGCACGGCGCAACCCTACCCTCGTCCCTTCGGCAAGCCTAAAGGCGAGGGCGCTGGCAGACGATATCTCCAACGGCCGACTAGCGAGGTCGGCTTCTGTTAGTGTGGCGCGAGGCATGTTTCTCGGCCTTCCCCAAGCCTCATCTAGTCTTTCGTGCTGACTCTGCCACCTCATTGGGCTAGGGAAGCGTCGAGATCTGCGGCCCGCTAGCGCCGACGTCCGCGGGCACGACAAGGAGTGCGTTTATATTGACACATGCTTGGGGAAGCTCCTTCGGAGACTTAAGAAGGCGGGCACAACCCCATGGACCTGAAAGCCAAGTGCATGTTGGAAATGATGGGCCGTCAATCATCTAACGACATGGCTCTCCACGCAGAATACCCGGAGTGTCCCCCGAAAGTCGACATCCCGACACAGATTTACGAGCCGCTCCCGGAAACTTCTTCCTCATGCGACTGGGACGGTGTCGACGCGGGGCAGGTGGGGTCGAAGATAGTATCTGAGCTTTCCGAGGCATTATCGGGAAGAAATCACCAGTCTGTCGCGAGACTGTTCGCGGACGATGCTGCAGGCGGCAGCTTCTCGCACTGGAAGGATACCTTGGCTTTGACGGCCCATGTGAGATCGTTCAAAGGTAGTAACGTGATCGCCTCCGTGTTGGTGGAATTGAGTCAACTCCGAGGGATCCAAGGTCTGCGATTTGATGCAGCCCAGGTCATCAAGGCGAATGAGACTCTCGTAGGTGCTGCCCTTATCGAAGTCGTGGACGCACGCGAGCTGATTCCGTACAGATGTGGATAAGCTGCGGCTTCTTCTTCACGACCACCTCACCGAAAGCCCGGTGCAAGGGCACCCTCATGCTTGTCCCCGAGAGGGAGAATGGGACGTGGCGAATATGGTCCATGTCGACGTGGTTGAAGGATTTTGAGGAGTTTCCAGAAGACGAGAGTCGCTTGCGCCAACCGTGTGGACCTTTGCCCGAGGATGCTAAATTCGTGACCGATGTGGTCATTGTTGGTGGCGGCAATGCGTAAGTGAAGCAAGACTTACCCATTTCTGTGGATCGAGCTCATGTGATTACAGAGGCATCATCCTCGCCGGTCGGCTCAAAGCAATGAATGTCGACTTTGTTGTGGTGGACAGGAACCAGAAGGTTGGCGACAACTGGATGAACCGATACGACTGCATGCGCTTCCACACGTACAAGTCCTTCTGCCAAACACCCTATATCCGTAAGATATCTGAAAAGAACATCCACCTTCAGCTTCTCCAGCACATACTTACCCGTCTTTCCATGTAGCCTATCCCAAAGATGCGAGCGACGCACTCTCACGAGACGAGCTTGGTGCCCAGATCAAGGCGTTCTCGGACGAATTCGACTTGAACCGTCGTGTGCTTCATCAGTCTTCCGCGACGGCGACTTCATACGATCAAGCGCGCCAGTTATGGACTGTGACGATTGACGATGGGACAAATAGCCGCATGAGGACAGTGACGTGCAGGTGTCTTGTTGTCGCTACCGGGGCAGGGTTCTCTGGGGTGAACGTGCCGGATATTCCTGGGCGAGAGCTCTTCCAAGGGCCCGTTATCCACTCGACGGAGTTCAAGAACGGAGGGTTGCTGGTGAAAGGTGGTGCCAAGGTGAGCTCATGAAATCTCGCGATTGCTGGGACTCGTCTGTGTACAAGACAGATAGCTGACAGCACAGCGTTCTAGTCCGTGGTCATCGTCGGCTCGGCAAACACCGCCTTTGACGTACTGGGAGATTGTTACAACGCCGGTCTCCGAACTACCATGATCCAGCGATCACCTACCTACGTGGTACCGATGACATACTTTGCGCATCCCATGGGCCTCGGGGCCTATGACCTGATTCCGACCGAGGATGCCGATGCGATGATCAGCGGAGGGCCCTTGGCTGTGGGCGGACCGCTCCTTGCGCTGTGTCATGGGATGCAAGCCCTCGAAGAACCGTGAGTATCTACGCAGGGAAACCTTTTTTTTTTTTTTCTCTTTTTTTCTTTTTTTCGGAAAGCCGACTGACGCACGGCAGCAATCGCTACGACGAGGTCCGCAGCGTGGGCCTGCAGGTGCAGGACTCTCTCTCGGGTGACCTCCTCATCAACCTCCTCGACCGCTGCGGCGGACACTTTGTCGACATGGGCAGGGGCATCGAACTGATCACCAAGAGAGAAGTCGGCATCCGATCCGGGGTCGTACCAGCGGCCTATACCTCCGACGGCCTCGTGCTGAGCGACGGCAGTGAGTTGAAGACGGATGCCGTCGTGTGGTGCACCGGGTTCGGCAACCTGGACGCGAGGAAGAGCCTCTCTGGGATCCTCGGGGACGGGGCCGAGGAGTTCGCCAACAGGATGGAGTCGACTTGGGGCGTGGACGCCGAGGGAGAAGTCCGAGGGTTGTGGAAACGACAGCCGGACGTGGACAATGTGTGGGTGTTCGCGGGCGGCACCGGGCAGCATCGGTGGTTTTCCAAGGTCATTGCTTTGCAGATCAAGGGTGTCCTGGAGGGGATCTTGCCGGAAGCCTACAGACGAACGCCTCAGGAGCTCGGAGAGGGCCGCGATGAGCTGAAGGCTGGTGGTCCCTTGCACTCCAACCTATGAGGGGCTCTGCTTTGCGACCGAACTGACGGTCGGGCTGGGCTCGTTACTGCGTTCCTGGCACATAGACGTGGTAGAGATGTTCACTGTGTGCAGCGTCAACCGTAAATCGCTATTGATGCTCGTCCCATGCTATTGGAGTTCATGCTCGACGTGCTTGCTGATCATGATCTCGTGATATCCGACAGTTCCTCAAAACTCCCAATGCTCCCAAGCTCTTCAAAGCTTCATCGACCATGGTACGGACCCTTCCCATGAATCGCAACGCACAATCGAAGTGATCGCTTGTCCCTTATTCTCTATCCTCATTACTTGGGGCAGCTTGCCGAGTTCCCTTTCCTCTGGCAGGCTTGGCCCTCTCTCTTCGCACAGCTTCCCGACGTGCAGAACAGCTTGACGTTGCCAGCCTGACACTCGCCCTTCGAAGTGCACTTCCCCTCTTTTTCGGCCTGTTCCAACAATCAGCCATCATTATCCATCGACATCCACGAGCAGCAGCGGCAGCGTTCATTGGAAAGTGGTCTTACCAAAACGCCAGTCGCCAGGCCGACAACGGCGAGCAGGAATAAGTTGTGAATTTGCATGGAGTCGTTCGTAGTGACTTTTGTTTCTTGGTCTTTCTTTTTTTTCCCCCCCCTTTTTTTTGTTTTGTTTTTCTGTCTGAGAAGAACGGACGGTTATGAGTCTAGGCCAGGCAATAATCTGCTATTTATAAAAAGACAGCTGAGCCAAAAGAAAAAGAGCCAGAGCCGGCGGCGGAAGTTAATAACTGAAGGTAGATGCGGCCTGCAATCTATTTGAAGCAGCAGACTGACCAGGTAAGGTTTTAACTCACCCTACGCTTTGATACTCGAAAGGTTCGAGAATCGCGCCCTCAGGAACCGCTCTTTTCCCCCTTTTCTGCTGCACCGGCGGCTTGCCGAGTGGAACAGTGGTGCCGCATTGCGAGGCATTCTGAGACCGGCCATTGCCGATTAGCCCCATTGTCGGCCGTCGCGGACAAGGACCACCCCGTGATGGGACGACGTCCCTGAGACGTGCCAACAGTCAGCGGATACCGAGGACGGGGCATTTAAGGGAGCTGGGGTCGCCTGGTGGCTTGTCCAGACGGCGACTTTGATGAAGCGACGATTGCTGATTCCTTTACCGCTGTCCACGTGGGTAGAACGGTCTGGACGCGAAGATCTTGCATCGGCTCGCATCGAATCGGCTCGGAAGGCCTATATCAAAGCAGATATCGATCGAGGTTGTGGGATCATAGAAGACTCGAACAATTCCAAATAGTCGGACCAGGGCTGGGTACGGAGGGGACAATTTCCGGCCGTTCGGAGGCGGCATCGGAGAGGCGCTTGTCCCGGGAGCTTCCTCGGCTTAGTTCTAGGGCGCGATATGAGGCGCTGAAAGATGTCATCGCGAATAGCTTCATATATCTGACGGCACTCTCTTCTTGACCTGGTAGCGACATGGTGGCGCTAGTCGGGGGGTCCGGCGCCGGCGTTCCCGGACATCGAGTCCCTGAGGCCGCCTGAGCCAAACTTCAGTCCGTCGTCCCCAAAAAGGACGGCCCAGCACACATTTCATCTCCGAGGAAAATCTGATTGAAGGAAAAATCCAGACGCCTTAACAACCCCGCAACTTGCATGCAGCGATGGTAGGGACGCCCCATCCGGCTGAGAACGATACACCACGACCTCCGCAGCATCAGCCCCCGCCACCTCGACAAACTCCACCAAAAGGACGAGCCGGTGGTTAAGACCGGTCCGAAACGGATCTCCGTCAGCGATGCATCCGGCCTGCGTGACATCTACCTCGGCCCCCGTCGGCTCGACCGGGCGGCCCCCGCTGCCGATGCTCCACTACCACGGCTCCGAGAGCCTATGCAGCACGGTCGACGGCGACCTCCACCAGGCCCGGCGGGACCCTTTGCGGAGGATGTTCGCAGTCGGCGCCGCAGAGTCGGAGAGGCGTTCAGGCGGCATCGCGGATGCCACGAAAGACTTCGTCGAGCGACTGGATGTGCATGCGAAGCCTGTCATCCGCGAGAGCATCAGGGTCAAGTTCTCTCATTCCTTTGCTCCCGAGCGACGTGTATCGGCGAGAGAAGGGTCCGCTCACGTCTACGAACAGGAGGTTCCAGGCGGTCGGAACGTGGGTGCGGCGGCCGGTGTACTGCACCACAACCGGAGCGTGTTCGAGGATCCCGAAGCGTGGCGTCCTGAACGGTGGCTGATTGAGGACGACGAAGCTTGCTTGGAGCTGCAAAAGGAGAAAGTCAAGCTGATGAGGCGACGGGTTGTAACAATACCAGACTAATCCAACTCTTGAAAGTGCCACGAATGAAATCAGTGGTAGCCAAAGAGATTCTACCAGATCTCGACTGCGCACTAAGGTGAAGGAGCGACGACGGCCGGGCGAGCCAAAATGCGCTTGCGATTGCCCGTCTGATCTGAAAGAGGCCCGATTATCTCCAAGGCAAGCCTCCCTGTAGCTCCGAGGAGTCGAGACGACATCTCGGACTCAATTGCCCCGAATTTTCTCCTTCATCTCTTCGTCGCTCACCCAACTCACGATATAGCTTCAGTCGTTCACGACAACTACTAGACAAACAATGCCCGAGCCTATTGGGTCCCAATTGACAAGACAAGACAAACCAGCGACAAACACCGATCGCCTCGTATATATCCAGTTCCGGATGCCAAGGTCCCGATCCGCCCTGAACGCCCGGGATGACCCCTGCTGACCCCAATCTCAGTGGCGCAGCAGCTCCCCCTAGCTGGTGACGGTGGATGTTCAGAGAATGGCACAGCGTCATCTCACCCCAGGGGGCAGGGCTACGGCACCATCGCCCGACGGGAAGCTTTCTCCCCCTTCCCTGTAGTGTTGGAGTAAGGTACGGTTTGCCCATGTCCCAGTCGGAGCTGCTGTCGTGGACTCGTGCGCCCCCAGCCTGACGATCGTTAGGCAACAACCCTGGCGGTTTCCGAGGCGAAGAAGCGTTCGATGACTTGGAGCTGTTCCCCTCCCCCAATTCCCCAACCTACATCGTCGCCGTCTCCAACTTTCTCATCTCTTGGTGACAACTCTCTTCCCCCTCAAGCTGAACGGAACACCCATTCCCTTCCGGATCTCTCGGACTGGATCGAAGCCTTCAACATGCCGGCCTTCCCCCGTTGGAACACGACCCAGGATGAGTACCCGGTCCCGATAATCTCCAGCTTCCGTGGAGCTCAGGAGCCCCAGGCTGCCCGCGTCAGCCCCCGCGCGCCGACGACGAGCGCCGCAACATCCTCCTTCGCTACTCTGCCCAAGGCGGCGAAGCCCACTCCCGCAAGCGATGCCACGACGGACGAGTTCTTCACGCACTCGGAAGCCAAGCGCGTAGCCACCGACGTGGTCATCACCAAGGCCCTGAAAGCCCAGTACCCCAACCTCGAGCTCGTCGTCGTCCCCGAGTCGTTCATCTACGGCTCCAAGTGCAATCTCCTCGCCTATGCGCAGGCGGGTTTTGCCACCTTCGATCCGATTGAGGAAAAGGGCGACCTCCCCTCGTCCCTCGAATGGACCGTCTACCTCCCTCCGGCCCGACGTATGGACGGAAACTTGGGCGGGCTGGGAAACAGCGTCAATTATGGGAAATATCTGTACAAATGGCAGGGCCACGAGTTCATCGTGTACCTCGTAGACTGCCGCGATGGCGCCGGGGCGTACCCTCAGTTGAAGAACTACTACATCCTGGCGCCCGAGGCCTACCACGTCGAGCAACTCGTCCTTGCCGCCGGTTCGTGGAGCGAGGACCTGCATGACGAAGTTTGGGTGTACGACCAGGGCTACTGGCAGAAGAGCCGTGAGCTGTTCAACAGCACGCGAAACGCTTCGTGGGAGAACGTGATTCTGGATGCGGACATGAAGAAGGCGCTCATCGACGACCACCTATCCTTCTACAAATCCCGCGAGACGTATCAGAAGCTCAAGGTGCCGTGGAAGCGCGGCCTGATTTACCACGGGCCCCCAGGTAACGGCAAGACGATTTCCATCAAGGCGACGATGCACATGCTTTCCGAGATGAAAATACCGACGCTATACGTCAGGACCCTCGTCTCTTACGGCGGACCCGAGTACTCTCTTGCACAGATTTTTGGCAAGGCGCGCCAATTCGCACCATGCTACCTCGTCTTCGAGGATCTCGACACCATCGTATCAGACGACGTGAGAAGCTACTTCCTCAACGAGATGGATGGCCTCAAGGCGAACGACGGCATCTTCATCATCGGTAGCACCAACCACCTGGACCGCCTCGACCCGGGCATTTCGGTAAGTTTGCCTTGTTCGCCGCCGTGATCGAGCCAGCTGCTGATAGGACGTAGAAACGCCCCTCCCGATTCGATCGAAAGTACTATTTTCCCGACCCCAACATGGAGCAGCGTGCCGCATACTGCAAGTTCTGGCAAAAGAAGCTCAAGGGGAATAAGGATATCGAGTTCCCCGACAAGCTGTGCACAGCCATCGCGAAGATCACCGACAAGTTCAGCTTCGCTTACATCCAAGAGGCCTTCGTTGCCGCCTTGCTGGCCATTGCCCAGAAAAAGGATAGCAAGCGGGACGAAATTGAGGCCCTGACGGAGCAGCTGGAAGACGACTGGCTTGGTGTAGTAGATGCCTCGGCCGAGGACGAGGATATTGAGAAGCTCGTCTTGTGGGTTGAGATCAAGAAGCAGATTGAGATCCTCCGGGAGGGCATGGAAGACAAGAAATGAGCAGTCTGGAAAACACAGCAAATGGCTTTCAGTGTACTTGCACTCGTAATGAGCAGCACACAACGGATTATCATCCTCGATAATGGACAACGGGTCAAGACTCTTTTTGTTTGCGTGCCTCTGTGGGGAGCAGTGCATCCAGTGCAAATCACACGGCTGACCTTGAGCCTATCGTAGACATCGGTTTCATTCCCTGTAACTTTGGCATAAGATCAGCACCTTGGATAAACAGAGACTGTACCCGAAGAGCCACAGGGCGGATCAATAATCTCGATGCGTCATCTGCTTGAATCTCAAGCCAGATGATTCGAATCTCTTAATCAGGCCCCATATAGCATTGGCGTTGAGATTCTCCGGCGAAAGAAGGAGGAAAAGGTGGATGAGAAAGTTCCTGCAGAGTATGAGCTGGGACCGGGCATCTGGAAAAGACTCCAGCATGCGGGTCCAAGACGAGGAGATTAGAGTACACGATAAGTGTGAGTAACATACGACGGCCCCAGAAGCCCTTCAGATCTTCGGATGTGACTGCTTCTATGAATGTCAAGAAACCCGTGAAGTCGTGGACTGCCATGGCTAACCACCGACGGAGGCTTAACGTGCAACAAAAGTAGGCTGGCTTGCAGTTTGGCCAGATTCGGGGAGTCGAGCTCCCGCTGAAGAGAGTCCGTTGCGTAGTCTGCGACCTGGTATGGCTTGAAAGGGAATGAGCCTTTCAAAGAAGGGTCCTTTTTCTGGAAAACCGACGCCAGGGCGTACACTGCTACCCTCGGTGATGCCGACAGCTTCGTCTTGTCTGTCTGTATTGTACTGTATCAGAAAACGGGTCTTGGAAAGGATCGGGAGTACGGGATGGATGTGCCTGAAAAAGAGTCGGACAAGGATTGGGCCGTACTGTCCAACAAGGCCCTCGATAGCGCTCGAAGCGGCTTCTCTGGCGGCGTTGTCGTGTGCCGCAAATTCGTCTTGGAGGAGGCAAAAATGAACGGGAGGGTCCCACGGGTACTTGCTGCCGGTATGAACCTGGATCATGTCTTCGTCGACTTCCTCTGCGCTGCTCAAGACGCTAGAGCGGATGGCATCTGAATATAGGTGTCTTGCTCTGCGGCCGGGGCCATGCTGTGTGCGGTCCTGTTTGGATTGTCCTCCGGGGTCCATACTCCGTCGGCACTCGGACGAGGGCATCTGACGCCTGGAGAATTGGCCTTGGATTCTGGGTCGTTGGTCGACTGGACGTTGTTGGTCTCTGGCAGTGACGTGCTGGCGGTTGCAGTCTCTGCTGAGGTTTGGCTGACAGGGCTGGATGACGTGCATTCGAGACACCGCCCCTTGCAGAAAAGACCTGCGCCAGTATCAACATCATGTCAAGCAGAAGATCGACGAAGGCACTTACAGGGCGGTGCGGAGGTGATAACGCAGACTGTCTTCCTCGTCCGGCAGGCATCGCAGGGTCTGTTTTTGCGGCTTCTCCACTGCCTCGCGTTGCCAACTTCGCCCTGGACTTTGAATTTGCGCCGTTGTCGTGGCGTGCGAGTGCTGCGGTCCGGCGACACAGCGTCTGGGGTTACATGATGCCACCTGAGCCGAAGTTGGCCGATGGGCGGGATAGGTAGACAAGATCGTGGGGTTATTAGGGTGGTGTTGTTGGCCGAAAGGGTGGGCATCTGAGGCGGGCGGCACCGAGTCACTGCTGTTAGTGCATTCTGGACGTTGCGTCCACTGTAACCCAAGAGCGGGGACGGCCGATAGCGCTTACCTACCTGACCTTACCTTGCTGTTCGCTCAGTTGCGGGGCCAGTTGGTCCCAGCTGGCCGCCTCAGGAAGTTCGTGATGGCCTCACATCTGCCCAAGAACGTCTTGACCACAGCCAGCTTATGCAACGCAACGGATCGAACAATACAGTGCTTTTACTTCATTTCGAGGAACTTTGCATATAAAAGAAAGGTAAGAAGATCACAAAAAACAAAACAATCTATTCCCCGCACTTTGCCCATATGGAGCGTCGAACAAGTGCGCCTCGCAGATTCAACAGAGCATCTGATAGCCAAGGTATATTTTTGTGCTTCTCTACCGACCAGGCCATTTGCCCAAAGATGTCCCGGTAGCTGTTGAAAGCTGTGCCTCACTTGGATCCTACATAAGGCAGACGGGTGAAGGGGAAGGACCAGGCAGCCAGCGACCTTGAAGGCAGGAACCGGCAAGGCAGGAGCGTCGGAAGGCGTAGCTGCCCAGAGGTTTCCTTCCCTGTGCCCCGACCCGGTCAAAGGATGAAGCTACCGACCCATTCCCCAAACGACCGCTAGGTACTCGGCATACATTACAATAGGTAAGGCGCCTGCAAAGAACCAGTGCCTCAGAACACTACACATCCGCCTTCATCGTTACCGGGTTATCTACTATACGCCCCTGCCCAGACAGCACATCGACAACGTTGGGCGTTTCCGCCAAGGTTACGTCCCATTTACGCAGGTGAAACTCCTGCAGCTCCCTGGCCGAAGGGGCACTTTGGACGAAAGCATCGAGGGCTCTGGCTGGAAAGAGCTTCTGAAGCAAGGCATAGACCAGACCGCTAGACAAGAGGCCGTAGATGTACGACATGTAATAGAGCTCTGCCGCCCCGTCGCTCACCGCAACTGAGGTATCGACAGCCGCAATGAAGCCAGGCATACATGGTACAACGCCAACGAGCCACTGTTCACGTCACGTTAGGTCGGCAAGGTTCAGTGGAAAGGTTGGTGCCTCAGGTCGTCATCGGAATACTACTCACCGCGATGGGTGCTCGCCAGTTGCAACCATAGGAGAACCAGTAGATACTCTCCGAGTCACCCCGGTATAGATCATCGACGTGGATCTTCCTCTTATTGACAATCAGATAGCTCGAGATCATCAACCCGGTCATCGGGGCTAGGAACACGCTGTAGCTGGAAAGCACCGTGAGGAAGACGGTGGCCGTATTGACCAGGCGCCAGGGGTTAACGACGATGCTGAAGATTGCCGTTATGAACGCTCCTCGCCTGATGTTGAGGTATCTAGGCAGGGTGGCAGCCAGATCGAACCCCCCGGCGAGGGCATTTCCCGGTACGTTGACGCCGATCTGGGAGACTACGAGACAGAGGCCGGCAAAGAAGCAAGCTGCCCGCGTCCCCGCCGTCTCGTTCTGGGCAAGGAGTTGAGCAAACAACGTCGGCGGGTTCCAGATGGCCTCGCCGCCGAAGCGGTTCTGCGTGGCGGCGGTCACCAGAATACCGATCAATGAGCTGAAGATGCCGTAGAATGGGAACGAGACCGCCTGGCCCAGGATTGCATGCTTGGGTTCCGTGGCAAAGCGGGAGTAATCGTTCTGGTTGAGGATGCCGGCCGCGATGGACCCAATCGTTGAGACGATGCCGTACATCATCAGCCATGCCACGCTTTGGGGCCCGCCAGTGCTTGGCAGTGCCGATTCCGACGTTATGGTATCGCCGAAGCCGGAGGGCCCCATCGTCGCCAGGGCCCAGATGAGGACGAGGAAGAAGACGAGGGTGATTGAGCAGGCGAAGCGGAAGAATCTTTCCAAGCGATGCGGGCGGATCCATAGGACAGGGAGACTGACGACGCAGAAGATGATGTACGAGAGGAACTGCGCTGTCGTCATGCCGGTGTCGACGGGCATGGTATTCGAGACGTGGGATTCGAGGCGAGGGTCCCACGACAACAGCATGAGGTAGACGCACTCTCCCCCGACCCAGGCAGTGAAGCCATACCTACAACGCGTGAGACTGTGGAGAGGAGTAAGTTGTTAGTGGCCGAACGAACCGGACTGTGATTCGGCCATTAGCGCAGCGCGATTTGTTACGTGAATAGGAGAGCCATACCAAGAGACAGAAAGATTCGGTTCCAAATGGTGAATTGCGACCCCCACATCCCCCATACTGCTCGACTGAACACCGGAAACCCAACTAGGTCGAGGTCAGCTGCTTCCTTTTGTCCAATGATCGCAGCTCAAGAGCTTCATACCATGGTAGTAGCTGCCAGGTAGCGAGTTGATAATAACGACGCCCGTAGCGATGAGGTTGCCCAGAACAATACCTGCAGAAAGTAAGTCAGGAAAAATGGTCCCCAAGCAAGAACGCAACTCACATATGAATGCTTGCCACCAAGTGAGTCCCAGCGGGATGAGGGCGCTGCCGGTAAGATACGTGGTGATGTTGCAGTTCACCAAGAGCCCTGAACATCGGTAAGCCGCCACCATGCCGCATGGTGAACGTCACGTCTTCTCTCACAAAAGTTATGGAACGTCACGTAGCCCCATGTTCGTCTCGTCGACTCGATGGGTCGAATGTCGTCGTTCTAGCACGCCAACAAGTCAGAAGTCCGAAAAGGCACAAACACTTTTGCGGGTGGAAATGCGGAGGCGGGCCGGGGACAACGTACAATCCACCGAGAAACGAAGGGCAGTTCCACCCGCTGCAGGATGGCCTGTAGTCCCATGGCCGACCGGTATGATTTTGTTGGTCTGGAGACCGGCAGCAGTACGAACGCTTGGATTGTTGTCAAACGAGAGAAGTGATCTGACGTGGACGGTCATGGTCAACCTCTGTCATATACTCTGTCATATAAGTTCCCTTGGCCGACATCGTTATCTCGGCATTGGATGGCGTCGCCTGCGCGACACTAACTAGAATACTTATCATTTCCATTACCGAATTAGTGCTGCTCAGGGTCCTTATCTCTCTGACGAGGCTCCAATTTGGAGACTATTTTGGGGCCGCCGCGAGTTGAATGACCAGCTAGAATGTGAAAAGCCTCACCTCCGCTTCTAGGAGACCCATACTATGCTAGTTGTCGACCGATCTTATCTCCTAGCCTCCCCTACCTATGAGAGCGCTCAGATGTTAGTTGATGATGCTCCACGATCGTGTCGTGGCCATAGCAAGGGCCCATGCCGTCGACTAACTAACTACGAACTCGGCGCGCGAATGATAAGACTCGGTCCTCACCCTTCAAGAGGCCTCATCAAGACGGACGAATCTCGACGCGTCAGTCACGCCAATTGATCCCTCCACGCAGCCACGACAAACACCATGTCCCTCTACCGCATCGGCGTCGACGTCGGCGGAACCAACACAGATGCAGCGATCCTGGACATCACAGCCGCCGACACGCCCGGCCGTGGCGTCTTGGCCTCTCACAAAGCCTCGACGACACCAGACATCACCAGCGGCATCGAGGCGGCCATCCGTGCCGTATTGGAAAGCTCTGCCGTCGACCAGAAGAAGGTTCTCAGCGTCACGATCGGGACAACGCACTTCATCAACGCCTTGGTAGAGGCCGACACCCGGCGGCTGAGCCGCGTGGCCGTTGTACGTCTTTGCGGCCCGTTCACCAGGCAGATCCCGCCCTTCTCGGACTTTCCGTCTGGTCTGCACCGTATTCTCAAGGGAGGCGTATACTACCTCGACGGCGGCCTGGAGATCGATGGCAGAGAGATTGCACCTCTCGACCACGGCCAGATCAGGCGAGAGGCCCGGCAGATTGCGGCCTCTGGCGTGAAAGCCGTCGCTTTGGTCGGCATTTTCGCCCCCCTGGACCACGCCGGTATCCACGAGGAGACCTGCAAGAGGATCATTCTGGAAGAAGTCCCTGAATTGGATGTTGTCTGCTCCCACGATATCGGCCCGCCTGGCCTTCTGGAGCGCGAAAACGCAACCATCCTCAACGCCGCGATTCTGAGAACAGCACAGAAGGTCACTCGAGGCTTCAAGCGGGCCATGGCTCGACTGAGTCTCGGCTGCCCCCTCTATCTCTCCCAAAACGATGGCACCCTCATCGACGCCGATACAGCCGCAGAATATCCCATCAAGACTTTCGCCAGCGGTCCAACCAACAGCATGACTGGCGCCGCATTTCTCGCAGGTCTCGACAAAGTCAAAAGGATCACGACAGATCCTACAGACCCCTCAGACGGGAAGACGGTTGAGCCGCAAGTGCTTGTGGTAGACATCGGCGGCACTACGACGGACGTCTGCGCTCTGCTTCCCTCCGGTTTCCCCCGGCAGGCACCAGGTTTCGCCGAGGTCGGTTGTGTGAGGACGGCGTTCTCCATGCCCGAGGTCGTGTCGATTGGTCTCGGCGGCGGTAGCAAGGTCAAAACACACTCGGGTCCCGGCGACGTGACCGTCGGACCCGGCTCAGTCGGACACTTCCTCACGCAACAGGCGAGAGTCTTTGGCGGACAGACACTGACTGCGACGGACGTCGTCGTGGCTTCGGGCAAGGCGCGGCTGGGAGACGCGAGTCTGATTCAAGACATCTCCCTCGGGACGATCGGCCAGGCACGACGGAAGATCAAGAAGATGCTCGAGGATGTGATTGAGCAGATGAAGGTCTCCGCGGCCCCCGTTCACGTCCTCCTCGTCGGTGGAGGCGCTCTGCTCGTCACGGAAGACCTTGGCGGCGTCGAAAGATGCATCCAGCCAGTTCACCAGGGAGCTGCGAATGCCGTTGGCGCCGCTATCGGAAAGATTTCCGGGGAGGTGGACGTCATCGAGATCCTCCAGGGCAGGGACGAAAGGGCCGTCGTTGCAGCAACATGTCAGAAGGCAATCGACATGGCTATCCAGAAGGGGGCCTCGGCAGGAGACGTAAAGATTGCCGAGATCAACAAGATGCCTCTTCAATACGTCGACAACGGCGCGATGAGGATACAAGTACGAGCAGTTGGCAGACTCGGCGTTCCCGAGAACCCAGTCTTCACAACAGAAACCAATGGCGCCGTCTTGGAAGAGAAGCAGGAGGACGAGGCAGCAAAGGAGAATGTCCCTGACGCTCTCAAACCGACTACGAAGCCTTCACTCCTTGTAGACCTCGGTAGTTATAGTCCAAACGTCAAGAACGGCGTCTGGTATGTGAAGTTGATCTCGAACTCATCTCCACGGGCTGCGGCGTACTCGGAACCGGCGGAGGCGGACCGACGCATCACGAGTTCCTGAAGAGTCTGCAAGCTCTGAGAACCAGTGAGCAGGGGAAGATGAGAATCATCTCGCCAAAGTCCTTGAAGGACGACGACACGGTATGCTTCGGGTCATGGTACGGCACGCCCAGCGTCGTCAACGAGAGGATTGCCGGGGGCACCGAGATCCCCAATGGAATCGACGCATTGACCAAGATCATGGGCAACAAATCGCTCGACGGCATCTTTATCGATGAAATGTGGGTTTAAATTCCTCCGATATCAAAAGCAGACTGACAGAGAATAGTGGCGGCGGCAACGGTCTGAGTGCTTTTCCGACAGGCGTCCACTACGACATCCCCATCGTCGACGGCGATGCTATGGGCAGAGCATACCCGACGATGTACCAAGGTAAGACACGGCCAGCATTGGTAGCTTTATACGAGGTCATGGCTGATCGCTTTAGCGACCCTGAGCGTCTACGGACACCCTCTGACGCCTTGCGCTCTCTCGGACGCGAGGGGCAACGTCTCTGTGGTGATGGTAAGTAACTGTGGCTCTCTTGCAAAGAGGATTCCTTACTGAAACCAACAACAGAACACCGACACACCCATTCGCTTGGAGCGCTTCCTTCGCACCGCGGCCATCGAGTTGGGCCTCGGTTGCGCAGTCTGCGCCAGGCCTTTGCCAGGGTCAGCAATCAAGTCCCACGGCGTTCCCAACACCGTGTCTTAGGCCTGGTACCTTGGCCGCGCAGTTCATATGGCGAGAAAGAGGAATTCGAACTACATTGATGCAATCGTGAGCATCTACAGAGGTCCCTCGCATGACATTTACTAACATTCCCTATAGTTTGATGTCTGCGCCGGCAAGCTCCTCTTTACGGGCAAAATCGTCGACGTCCGGCGACATGTCGGTGGAGGCTACACCCTGGGAAGCGTCTTGATCGCCCCCCTTTCAGACGAAGATCGTGACGCCGACGCTCGACAGTCAAACGGTGATCGCCACATGCTCATACCCTTTCAGAACGAGTACTTGTATGCCGCTCTCACCGATTCTGAAGGATCAGGGGAGGATCAGGAGGTCATTTGCACGGTGCCGGACCTCATATCGATCCTCGGACAAGACGGAGAGGCGATCGGGTCGCAGGACCTCCGCTACGGCTTGCGCGTGAATGTGATTGGTCTGCCTGCTCATCCCTTGTGGAAGACCGACCAGGGTATGCCAGTAGGAGGTCCGAAAGCATTTGGTTTGGAAATGCCCTTTGTCGGGGTCGGGGAATACACGGAACCTCGGAGTGTCATTGACGAATTCGGACCATGAAAGTCGAGGAATTCCAGACAGGAGAAAATGTTTTAGGCAAACACTCCTTGCATCAACGCCACTACAATCACCAAGTACAAAGAAACCGTAAAGAAAGCGGATTTGAAGAACGTTTGCTCTATAGCGTTACTGGAAATCCTAGGATGACGTCTATCCTGGTATGAGAAGAAGTACGAAACTGTGCCGGAAAAGAGCGGCTATTCCTTCCGCGCAAGAAATGCTTCGTGTAAGCACGTCTACGTTGATCCACCCTCGTCCTCGTCGTGAGATACATCCCACCGTATCCGCTGCGTTGGGAATGGCACGCAACATCTCAGGCTGTGTACCAGCAATTGACCTTGCGCGTCAGCACTCCCTAGTGAAAATCGTTAGCACTCAGTCTCCGCCCATCGAATCGGCCTGGGGGTTCACTCACAGAGTCGACGTTGTAGTCGACGTGCTCGCACCAGCCAGCGCCCTCGTCATTCCTGTCCTTCAGCGTCCAGCTGCTCCAAGTACGGACACGACCATTCATCCTCGACTCGAACTTAACGGCGAAGAGTCTGTTCGTGAACGAGATCTTCAGCGAACCTCCGTTGGAGCCCTCGAGCGTCAGCTCGCTAGGCAAATCTTTCGGGCCGCCCTGCTCGTAGTCATGGCCTGAAGCGACGCTCTTCTCGTCTCCTCCGACGCCGGTCTCGAATACACCGACAGAGGCCATGTGCTGCAACTCGTTGTAGTAGACTGTTTCCCTGATGCGAACAACGCGCTTAGATGGGCTCGAGGCGTCTTGGATGGTCGGGGCATCGGCTTTCGCGTTGTCGGCGGGTATGCCACGGCGGAACTTCTGAGGAACAGCTACTGCCTTCACTGCGCGAGTGGCCTCTGGAGCCGAGCCGCTGGATACCCAGACTGTCTCCCAGGTGTCGAAGGTCTCAGTGATGACGGCTGAAGCGGTTTCGGTCACCACGACAACAACATCGCCGTTCTTGGACGATGAGAAGGCGGTTGTGGTGCTGGTGCTGGTGGTTGTAGCCGAGGGCTCCCACCAGTGGACAACAGTCTTGGAGACAACGACCGTTGTGATGTGTGTGCGCGTACGTCTACCGGTGGGACTCGTGGTGATGGCTTCGGTGGCTGAGATTGAGAGAGTTGTCTCTTCGTTGGTGCTCGTTGAGGATGTGACGCTGTTTCCTTCGGTTGGGGGGCCGGGCGCAAGAGACGATGAGGAGACAGTTGTCACGGCAGTTGAAGATCCAGTGGTCGAGGGTGGCATGCCAATGGTAGGGATCGACGAAGGTGTTTGAGTTTCGATACTGGAAGATTCGCTAGCCGATGCACCAACGGTCGAAGCTGAGGAAGTGGTCTGAGTCTCGATACTTGAAGATCCTATGGTCGAGGCTCTAATGGAAGAGGTCGAGGAAGAGATCTGGACCTCCGTCGTTGAAGATGGAGGAATCGAGGTGCCACTGGTAGAGGTCGAGGAAGCGGTCTGAGTTTCAATAGTTGAAGATCCCATAGTTGAGGCTCCAGTGGCATAGGTTGTGGAAGAGTTCTGGATCTCTGTGGCTGAGGATCCGGGAATAGATGTGTCAACGGTGGAGGCCGAAAGAGATTGGACCGGCTCAGTACGAATTTGAGAGGTGAGAGAGGCGGGGATCTCAGTGGCAGTGCAGGGGATGACAACTTCATAATAGCTTGTGCCAATGCTGGTGACGATGAGACTGTTGATGCTTCCAGAGAGTTTGGCGGGACCGCCACCTGCAATTTTCATGGTTAATTTTCTCAAGAGTAACTCAATGCTGATGGTCACAAGGACTCACCAATGGCATGCTTAACTCCGCCATGATCTTGACCATCGCCAATGGCCTGGCAGGTGTCAAGGAACAGAGTGACGGCGAGAAGCTGAAGGAGGCCGCACCACCAGGCCTTGATGGATGGCGTGAAGGTGCCCATTGTTCACGCTTGCTAAGTAGAGGCAAGAGAAGTGGTTGTTGATAGAAAACGGGGGGATATGGCTTTTGAGGTGAAAAGGGGGAAGAAAGTTGTAGTGGTGAAGGCCGTCTTGGGCCACCAGCAAAGGAAAAGAGGCGAAGTTTTTGCAGTACTACAGTCAATAAAGAAGGAGCGAAATAAGCGAGGGCACCTTTTTCAAGTAGTGGAGTGACTGTTGGAGTGAATGTGGTCACTTGCATTATCTGTTTGTGTGTGGGACATGAACAGTTAGGATAGAAAGGCAATAACCCAAGAAAGAGTGAACTCAGTGGTTGCTCCTTCCGCTTCGTCTCCTAAATAATGATGATAATACTGTTGCCTACAAATCTCATGTCCAACAACATGATCCCTAAGTGATACCTCATGGGTAATATTCGAGGCAGTGTTGATGGGTTCCTACACTACTCATCGTCAAAGAGACATGTAGCAACATTTGTCATATTGTCTAGAAATTCATCAAGTAGCCTCAGTCAAATCACTCTCGCAACCCAGTCATGGAAATCGTGATGTATGAAAATGGGCAGACTGCAGCGTGACCCCAACAGAAAAGATCAAGGTCAGCTTGAATACCTTTCTACCCTCAAGTACAGCTCGTTACTAGTGGAAGAAGAACTTATGTTTTCTTTTTGGAAGAGAAATCTTATGACTAGGACCGCCTGGAGGTTCCTGAAGAATAAACAGAAATTTCTCCCATTCGGAATGTGTTTTCTTACTGAAAGCTGCAAAACCAAAAAATACTTCAAGTCATGAAACTCCGAGTGGATGAGACTGGATAACGTATCCTGCAATCGAGGGTTCTAACTTCCCTTGTGTCTTAAATCTGACCCAATGAACTTCGAGCTCTGGTACAAGGCGCAAATAATGTTAGGTGCGATTATTTGCTGTGACAGTCTGCCGCCATCGTCAGGCAGCAGCCTTTTCCCGTAACATATAACACGAAAACATCGGGATTTCTTATTTCAACCTGAAAATCCAAACGAGAACCCCAACGAGATGGATTCCGTGCAGATATCGCACGATGTTCACCTTCGAGTATGGAATTGGATGCAGGCAACTGCATATGCTCCGATTTCTCTCGCTCCGGTGGCAGGAGGTCAAGCAAACTTCACCTATCTCGCCAAGTTAAAGCAACGGTCAACCTGTTCACATAGATGGCCAAGTAAAGCCGGTGACGGAAGTCATCGCCAAGCACGGAGAAGCATTCATGGCCCGGCATCCAGCCAACGCGATTACGATCGAACGCTGCGTAAGGCGAGCCCAGTTTTTGATGTATCTCAGATAATTTCTTGAAGAATGTGGAAGCGTCCTGCCTGAAAGCGCTCGAATCAATGTTACTCGATTCACACGGGCGCGAGACCCATGGAATCATTGTCCGAAGCCCGAAATGCTATCTCTACGACGAGGAGGCCAGGACGCAGATTCTGGAGTATTTTCAAGGGGTAGTACACTTGAGAGATTACCTGATCGACTCCCCTTCTGCTAGCTCCGCCGAGAATGCACGTTCAAATTTTCACCAGATTGGCAACGCTTTGGCCAAATATATAGGCGGCTTCCATCTGGCGACGGAAAGCTTGCCGAGAGCCGCATGCTTGTCTGGGAGTGGTGCTTCAACCCCAGCTCTTGGCTACTCTCTCAGAAGAGACAGCCAGCTGACTGGCTACTTGATAGAGTCAACCAGTTCCCCCTCATACTGGGAGAGATGACACATCTCTTCTCGAAAGTGAAAGAACGAGCCACAGAAGAGCTTCTCAGTCAACATGGACCATTGACAGTCATACACGGAGATTTTTGTCCACAGAAGTGAGTTGATGCTGTATCATCCGTAAATGGTCACTGACAAAGACCACAGTGTTCTAATTCGAAATGAGCCACTCCGTGCCGATGCCGAGACGGCCCTCATCATTGTGGATTGGGAAAACGCTCAGTTCGGGGTTCCGAGCCTGGACCATGGCGAGATGCTGGGAGAGCTGTACGTAGTATGGCTGTGTCATAGGTCGCCGGCGAGTTTCTGGGCCGCCGAAGGCTACGCTGAGGGACTCAGACCACTATCAGAGGACTCAGCATTTCGGATTGCCCTCCAGCTGGGCGTTCATCTCCTCAGCTTCGGTACCATTGTCGAGGGTCAGGACATGCTCTGTCAAGTCCAAGCTACTGCCCTGAAAGCGAAGGAAACCATTCTAAGCGCATGGGAAAAGAACAGAATATGGTTTGAAAGGGGCGATCTATCGTTTCTATTTTGCGATTCTTCTTGAAGCCTACGCTAGCCATTCATGCTGCTTAAACGACTTCGAACAAACAACAGAGTATGTAGCCGATCCCATTAATAAACACTCAATCATACTCAAAACGATATCGAACATTTTCCTGACGCAAAAGTTCTGACTCTGCCGTATCGAGGCTTCATCCGATCGCTCGGTTGAGGCATCGGATTTAGTGAGTGATCTCATGTTTCCAAGACCCCCGTCAAAATCAGGGGGAAAAGGAAACTGCCATTCGCCATCCATTCCAGATGATCAAGAAGCCCCTGCCTCTCTGCCCAGTCGATTCCGTCTCCCAGGAAAGATTGGGCGAAGGATCCATAAGATGAATAAGGAACTAACGGCGAAAGCCAGCAGGTAAATGTCCGACATCAAACAAATGCTAGCCATCCGACAAATTAGTCTTCGGTCCACAGACAGTCACAACCCAAGTTACTTCCAATGCACCGTTTATTGGGAGAAAGCTCGTGCTCTGTGGGGGATGAGTCGGGATCTTGGATTTTCCAAAGCTCTTGCCAACCCTGGGATCCTCACGGCCACACATGACAAATGGCGCGCCTTCACATGTGGTGATGTACAAGTTTGTGTCTGCTGATGGAAGGAAACATAAGCCTCCGTGACACCCTACGTCGCCCTTTACTCATCCACGTATTTACACACCAGACGAGCCCAGAGCACTGAGCATACGCAACTTGTAGCGTACAATTCAAGTACTCACAGGCAAATGAGATATGAAGCCATGTGATTGATTAGGCAACTACAGAAAACATAATGGAACAAGCAGCAAACTTCTCAGCAAAGGCGATTAGACCACATGAACCAAGCGTAAGCCGAACCCTGAATTGATTCGATATTTCGCGATAGAAGTAGCAGATCGGCACAGAAACTCCGTTCCACTACTTTCATGCCGCATAACTTGTCCAGAATGATAGTTGAATGTCTCTCCGTGATCCACATAGCCAGGTCACGACAGCTGGAGGTCCCTTTTCACATATAATATGCGGCTCAGGTAGATAGAAAAGTTGTCTTGCCAGCTAATCGGAAAGGTTTTAGTCATATTTTTGAGAGGTAGAAGCAGGAGACTTCACGGGGCCGAGTTCAAAGTGTCAGACTGAGCGACTTCAACTTTGAAGGACCAAGATACTTCCCCGAGAGTGGATGCATATCCAGCTGATGAAAATCAAGAAGTCATGACAATTCCGAGGCCAGATACTACCCGTGCAAGTCTTTTCTCTTACGAGAAACAACTCGGATCTGAGGATAGAGCCGAACGTGCTACTGATGTTCCGGTAGCCTCTCTTGCCGAAACATTACCGCGATGGCTCTCCCTCTCCGTCGTGTGTAATAAACGCCCAGGAAGCCTAGTACAAGCACCAGCTGACCCCGGAGTTCTGTGACAAAACTTACTATCTGACATATTTGTTGAGCTTAGTTAAGTTAATAGGATTTAGTTGACGCATTGCGGTCATACCCTATTGGACAAGAAGAAGGATAATGACTGGCGAAAGTGATGGAAACTGATCATGGGCGCAATCTCACATGGCGATGCCGGCTTGCGTATAGTGATCAGATATTCTAGGGAAAGAATCATGACGGTATTTCATTGAAGCAGTGGCCTCCAACTGCTTTACGTGAGTATTTCTCACGCACAAGCGCCAGGGAGATTCGAGAATGACGACATTACCATAACATTAGAAGACAGAAGGTTTCAATGAAAGGTTTTATAACCGTCAAGGCTCTTTTCAAGCAATACATGGCCTCAAACTATAGTTCTTTCCTCAGTTCCATTGGCCTTTGCCACTTTCCACGTCCGTGAGAAGCACGAACTCGGCTTCAGACCGCTTCGGGGTAAGCCGGCGCGCAATCGCGTTGGATCTCGGTGCCGTTGCCGCCGAGTCTGTGGTTCCGGAACCTGAAGAGGCCCCGGACAGCTTTGACTTGATGGTTGAGAATGCTTGGCTCTTGGCGCTGAGACCAGTCACGAACTTGTACACGGCGGGAAGAGACGCGCAAATGATGCCCGCGTACAACTCGATAGTACTCCAGTAAGCAGCATCCACGTAGTCGTGCGTGATGTTTTGGCTGTTGGCGAATACCACGAGCGTGTTCAGGCGGATGACACTAGCGATGGTGACGCTGAGCGGGGTTTGTTAGTTTCCATTTGACGATACGCGATTTTGGGGGCGGAGAGGAATGGTGTGCTTACAAGATGCCGATGGAGAAAACAACCATGACCAGGAGCTTCTTGTTCAAGGGCATCTGCAGCTGGTAAAGCTGATGCAAAGGCAAGACCAGGATGTCGACGTCCAATACAATGTTGAAGGCCGCACTGAACCAGCCTTGAAGGTGGATATTGTTGCATCGACCTAGGTGATCCTCCTCAAGTTGCAACCAGGCGTGGTTGATCGGCCAGCACTGCAGCAGCGTCGCAAAGAAAAAGGCAATAGCGTAGGCTACACATACGCCCATGGTGATCCAGATCGCTCGACTCAGATTGTTGTGGTGGAAGATCCGATGGAGAAAGAACAAAATGGAGATCTTGTTCAGCGTCTGTGCGACAAAGTAGAACAGCTCACCGAGAAAGTAGTACTGAGAAAAGCCATTAGTTTATCTGCCTCTCAAAAGGCATATGCGACGCGGGGGGAACACTCACAAACAACACATTCTCGATGTTCTTAAGAGGAAGCGTCCACATATCCTTACCGAGGCCGTTCTCGACGAGTTTGAAAGCGAACACGGTTGGTGGGACAGTGAAGACAACGCAGGCCGTGATGGCCCAGTCGTCCCAGCCGAGCTCGCGGCCGAAGCCCGGAAGAGCGGAGCAGAGACGGAGGATGTAAAAGATGAAGGCCAGAGCGGACCCAACGCCGGCGACCAAAGGCAGTTTCAAGCTGTCATCTCGTACGGGCAGCCCGCACATGGTTGCGGAGCCGTTCTTGGTTTCTAGAAGGAACGGAGCTTGTCAGTTCGTCTGTATCCTCACGCATGCAAGACAGCCGGGGTTTCGGCTGTAGCGGCGCGAGCGACGACTTACTGAGGGCATCTATGCGATTTATTGAGAAACGTCCTATAGGGCCACATTTATAGTTACTAAAGAGCTTGATCTATTATAACGAGAGTAGCTATAACGTGGTTACTTATAACCACAGTTAGAGGAACGACCCCTAGAATAAGGTTACTCTAGAGCTAATATTAGTTATATACTACACTAGGAACGGGCGATACTAAAGGTATTATAATATACCCCCCTAGATATAGCTATAGCTAGAAAAGCGCCTAACTATATAGTATACCTTAAAATACTTAAATATAAAGCAGTATATTAATAAATAACTTATTAATAAGCCTATTAATAAAAGAGATAATAAAGTAAAGTTATTTATATTAGGTATAGGCGAAGCGTAAATAGTCGTAGTTTTCTACTTTTATAACTATCGCTATTATTATTATAATACTTTTTATTTACTAACTCTTACTAATAGTAATAGAATCTATTATTTCTTATTAGCTTAAGTAGGGCGGCTATTATTATATTAATTCTAAATAAAATAACCTAGCTACTCTCCTACCTTCTTAACTCTTCCCTATATATAATATAATAACTATATATATACCTAACTTTAGTCCTAATAATAACCTTATCGCGCGCGCGTATATATACTTATAATATATAATAATCTTAAAGCTATTATAATATACTAATATATTTATAAATACCTCTTAAAAAGAAGATTAGTTAGGCTATAGCCCTTAAGAAGGCGCGTACTACTAAAAATAAGAGTAAAGCTAGTGGTAGAGGGGCGCGCCCTCCTCCCCTAGAAAGTAATAATAAGGTTATATATATATTATTCCTTCTTATTATTAATATATAATATACTAATATATTATATAATAAGTAGAAAGAAGTAAAAGTAACTTATAGGGAGTAGCTCTAAGGGTAAGGGTTTATAGCTTAAGAAGCCTTAGGGTTACCCCCCTAAGTAATTTAAGAGGATAGCTCCTAGTAAGTTATAATCCTTTTATTATTATAACTATATATTAGAATATTACTAACCTTATTATTATTATAATCCCTAAGGAGATAGATAAGGAGGAGGGTACTAATAAGGGTAGTTTAAAACCCCCTCTTAGCTCTCCTCCCCCTAGTAGAGGTATAGAGATAGAGTAAGTATCCCTATTTTATAAGCGCTACTTTTAATATATTTTAAATAAGCTCTTAAGGTTATTAGATAGAAAGTACTCGCTTAGTATAGTAAGTAAGTATAACGATTATTATAAGAGTAAGGTACCTTATTAATAAA
This sequence comes from Colletotrichum ledebouriae, assembly GCA_036785755.1. NCBI lineage: Eukaryota > Fungi > Ascomycota > Sordariomycetes > Glomerellales > Glomerellaceae > Colletotrichum > Colletotrichum ledebouriae. The sequence continues at coordinate 7,133 of JAVHLU010000264.1, read as the reverse complement.
TAAGCGCCCCTTGATATAGTCCACGAAGTAGGCGAAAATTATAAGTGAAAACTACTATAAATTTCGAAGGTTTTTTCCTTAAAGGCGATAAGCCCTTTTATAAGGGTTAATACGTTTAAGTACGTTTAACGCGTTAAATACGTTAGACGCCCTTAAGCAGGATAACCGCGCTAAGCGTATTTAGTATTAATTACCTATATAAGAAGAAAAAGGCGTTAATTATAATATATAGTATAAAATTTAATTTATACCTCCTATTATAATAATATACTAGTAAGTAGAGCTATATTATTATATATAACTAACTATATATAACCTTACTTCCTTTCTATTCTATACGTTTTAATTATATCCTACTTTAGGCTAAGGGAGTCTTAGGCGTAGTATTAGTCGTCTTTAAGAGGTCGGGGTAGTCCTTATCCTTGTTATTAATAATCTCTTTAGCTATAACTAGGAGTTAGTTAATATTAATACTATAAGTAGTAGCTAGTTAGGTATTATTCTTATATTACTCTAGGAATAGGTAGTAAGATTTATTACTAACCTTAGGGTATACCTTAGTAACGCTATTATCTTTAATTATAGTAATTAAGGTAGCGAGGGAAGTAATATTAGTACGAAGGCCTTAAAGGTTAGTAGTATATTTATACTAAAAGTTAGCTATATCTATAACCTTAGGGTTACTAAGGTCTAAGAGAGCCTAGATAGCGCTCGAGTTATTACTATTAACTATAGCCTAACTAATATAAGCATTATCCTTAGTATATATACTAGGAAACTCATATTATAATATCTACTTAATAATAAAGAATAGCGATATAGCGCTAAACTCCGGGTTACTTATAATTTATTTAGTTATAAACGAGTTAAGGGCGTGGATATATATATATAGACTAAGGATAATTAAGCTATTCTAGATAAGCGTATATAGGGTAAGGCGTTTAGCGTAATAGGTAGCTATAAGGTTAGTAGCGTTAAAGAAATAGAGGTACTAAAGGTATATATTAATTACCTCTTAAGCAGTTAGGAACTTTATATAGGAACGGGTAAGGTAATAGAGGCTAGCGATATAAGTATAGGATTACTAGTCTATAATAATAATCTTCTTAATACTAGTAGTAATATTAGGTATCTTAGCGGAGCTAGGCGTATTAATAGTATTAAAGGGGCTAACGTTAGAGGAAGGATTAATATTAGAGCGATCCTCTAGGCTAGCAACTAACGCTATATACTTAGTAGAAGACCTAGTAGTAAGGTATTATTCTAGGCTAAGGAAGCCTAGGCCTTCTTATATTAATCCCTAGGGAATAGTTACTATAATAAACTTAAACTTATTAGTAGCTAACTTAATAAATTAGCCTAAGTTAAGGGTAATAGCACTAGTATTAGTAATATAACTCTTAGAGAGCGCTATAGTTAGGGCGATCTAGGTCTCCTTATATCTATTAAGTAGTATAGTAATATAGCTAATACGTTTACTATAGGCTTATATTCCCTTAATAGCTTTAATAGTATCTATCGCATTAGGGGTACTAATACTAGTAGCTTACTTCTTAGGAGTAGCTATCTTATTAGTCTTATTCTAAGTAACGGGAGTTAATCTAATACTAGTTATAATAATATTAGTTAATAGTTAAGGTTTAATATATTTAGTAGCGTTAGTAGCTTAGTTAGGTTAGCTAGCGTTAAGGGATAGTTTAGGCTAATTAGCGTTAATAGTCTTATTAGCTTAGTCGTATTTAGTAGTAATAGGTTTATTATCTCTACTTAAGGCCTCTCTAGAATTAATAGAAATAGGCGTACTAATAATATTAATAGTATAGTATAGGTTATATTTAAAGGAGTTCTATATAATATTATAGAGGGATAGCTACTTAATATTTAAGATAGCATTAGGGAATTAGTAGTAGAACTTAATTTAGTTTATAAATAGCGGTTAGGTAACTAAGTAAGTATTAGTACCCGGGTAGATAACGAATAGGGTACTAGAAATATTATAACTAGTTTTATAATATTAGGTCTCTTAGTTAAGGGCGCGCTTAAAGATATCTTAGTTATAAATATAATATCTAGGCTTATTATAAGGGATCTTAATATTAAGTAAGTAATAGCAAATATAGTTAAGGGTAATATACTTAGTATCTTTACGTTTAGAGCGTTATCTATTTATAGTAAAGTAATACCTAGGTATATAAGATATAGGTTACTCTAGTAGCGCTAAGCGTATAATAATATAGGGTGTTAGTAAGATTTCTTAACGTCTTAATAAGGATAATAGTAATAAAGGGAGATATATAAGAGTAATAATAATATAGTAATAGGGTTAAAGGCGTTAACGCTCTTTAGCGAAATATATATATAGAGGATAAATACGCTTAATACTAAGTAAGCGGAGGTAGTAGTAATAACTAATAGGGTTACCTAGTAATATAAATTTATTTTATATATATATACTTAAGCGCTAATTTTTCTTATTAGTTAAGTAAGAGTATAGGTTAACTATCTAGCGAGGAGGGTAGTTATATTTATAAAGGTTCTTATAGTGCTAAGGGCGGAAGGAGTTTAAGAGGGAAGGTATAATAAGTATAGTTATTTTTACTAATAGGATAGGCGCGAATATCGCTATTATTAGGGTGAAGTTCTTAGATATACTAAGCGCGCTAAACGTCTTTATTTTATAATAAGGCCTCGGTTATAATACTCTTTATAATCTACTTATCTATTTAAAGCGCTTTAAGTAGCGCGTTCCTTATTCGTAATATATATTATATTATTCCCCTAGGTTCTTATAAGGCCTTCCTCTTAAGCGCTTTAATAGTTGTTTACTAAGCTCTAATACTAATTTAACGCCCTATTAGATAGGTCTTTAAGCTTATACTTATTTATAGAGCTATTCTATCTCTTATTCCTTGCTTTTAAACATAGTAATAAGTTCGTCCGCGTTTATAGTATCTTTATTTATTTAAATAGTATATATTAGTAGGTAACCTTTCTATTTAACTAGATATTATACCTTTCCTTATATAAGGGTTCGTTTCTTAAGAATACTTTTAATCTCGAAATACTTATATACTTTAAGCTAATAAATATTATTATCTTCCTTAATATTAACTAGGCCTTAGTAGTTATCTTAGTAGTTAAATAGGTTACTACTAGGGGCTAGTACTAGTATAAGTTAGATAATAGATATAACTAGGTAAATATTTATATTAGGTAGAATATTAAGGCGGTATACTAACTTACTAACGCGTTTAAGGACCTTAAATAGAATATACTAGTAGCTATACTTTAGGTTTAGTCGTCCTAGTAGATAATATCCTAATCCTATTTTAAGGTATACCTAGTCGCCTAGCTTAAAAGTAATAAAATGATATTTTTTATCGTACTATTCCTTTATATATAGCTAGGCTATTATAATTAAAATTTTTACTTCCTCTTAGAAGATTTCACGGTTTATTCTAGGGTTAGTATTACCTAAGATATTTAACGCGTTATTAGTATTTTTACTATATAGGATTTAGTTTAGTAAATAACTAATAACTTATAAGTAGGCGTTATTAAGGTTATATTAAAGGCTTAGTAGTAATATTACCTAGTTATTATTAACGAGGTTAAGAAAGTAACGAATAGCTAGTTTAATAGTTTGATTTTTATATTCTAAAATACTATCGGTTTATAGATAATATGCGGTTAAGAATCTTAATTTAGTATATAATTCTGCTTATAGTGCGGTCTAAAACCTTAAAAGGAACTTTTAGTTATAATTAGATATAATAGCTTTTAGTATCCCCTAGTTACTATACTAGAGGTTATATAGAAAGAGGCGTCCCTAGATCTTAGTAATATATATTAAATAACCTAGGATAAGGAGCGTTACTTTAGAGAACTTATTAGTTATAGTAAGTACTATATTAAGAAGTAGAAAGTTCTCTACTTTATAGCCTAAATACTATAAAGGTATTTTAGGAAGTCTAATAATAAAGTCTATAGTAATTATATAGAAGGGGATAGCTAGTATTAATATTAGCTATATCGCGCTAAGTAGTAGTTAACGTTCTATATTTATTATTCCGTATTAGGGGTAGTTAGCTATATAATTATTAACTTATTATTTAAGACGTAGTATATAAAAGTATTTATTAATAGCTCTCTACGTCCGTTCCTTATTAAAGTAATAGTAGTTATTATAAGCTTCCTTAATAAGAGGCGTTACTAACTCTTTTAGAATATAGAGCCTTCGTTTATTAGTATAAGGGTTAATATAATAAAGAAGATTATTATATATAACGAAGTTAAGGTCTATATTATCTGCCTTTTTATAGAGTATCTTATATGCTCTGCTCTAGGACTTAGAATTAGTATATAATTAGATACGTTTAGCTTTAAAGTCGTTATTAAGAGATATTTCTATTATAAAGTTAATACCTATTAGTATATCATCCTATATCTTATCGAGTTCCCTAATATCTTTAATAGGGATTTCTATTATAAGTAAGCATAATAATACGTCTACTAGAATATTTAATATTCTAGGGATATAATAATATACTAGGGAGAACTAGCTAAGATATTCTAATAATAACATAAGGTATAAGTTAGACCTCGTCTTATCCTCTAACTATAGCGACGTTTATTTAATAATATTATATATTACTAAATAGTTAGTAAGTATTATTATAAGGTCTCGTTTAGATAAACGTAGTATTAGCTAATACTTCTTTACTACCTATACTAGGTAAGCTATTTTAAGTTTAGTAGGCTAATACTTCTATTTAGCTTAGTTAAGGGCCTTACTAATATAGGCGATTAGATATATATTAGTATATTTAATAGGGTTATAAGGTTTCTATTTAATATAGTTAGCTAGCTAGAAGATTAGCGCGGAGTATTTATATTCCTTTAACGAGTTAAGCTATATAAATAACTACTTATCTAGGTTATAATAGAATAAGGCGTTATCTATTATTAAGGCGTCTTTAATATTATTAAAGCTAGCTACTTCTTCTAGTATAGGTTTAAAACTTATCTTTTAATAGAAGAGCTTTCTTATAGCGCCTTTATCCTTCCCTTAAGCTTAGGCTTTAGCTAGTAATATAGTTTTATATTATTAGAGTAGTTAAATATAATAGCTATAGCGTAGTATTATATATTATAGAAACCTAGTTACGCCTATCTAGTGCTTAAGTTAGTAGAGGTTATAAGGGTACTTAATTTTTTTAATAGTATTAATATAGTCTTAAGTATTTAATAGTCTAAAGGTATTAATAATAAAGCTAAGTAGCTTAATAGAAGGATATCTAATGAATAACTTCTTTATTAAAAGTAAGAGTCTAATATCTATAAAGAGTTTAAGAATTGCATCGAGGTACTTAAGGTAAGTATTAAGGTCCTTTAAGGTAATAATAATATTATTAATAAACGCGCATTCCTTATATAGTTATAGGAGTCTATCTATAACGCATTAAGCGTAAGCAAGCGAATTATAGAATCCTATAAGTACTACCTTTAAACGTTCTTATCCCTAGTAGCTAACTATAGTAAATTAATCTCGATGTTCCTTCTTAATAAGAAACTAATAGAAGAAAAATCGAGTATTAACTATAGTAATCTATAGCTTACTACGAAGGCGTTTAATAACGTCTTATTATAGTAGTATAGGGTATATATTAGGGATAGTAGCTTTATTAAGAGCATATAGGTTTATAACTATATAACCTTTATACTTACTATCTACGATTTACTATATAGTAAATATAGAGGCTCCGAATAATATAGGTCTAGAGTTACCCTATTCTATATAGTTTTAAGTATAGAGCTTATCTAAAGTTTTATTAATAAGGCTCTTATTTTCTTTACTAATAGGATAAGGTTATTAGCTAATATTTATATTCTACTATCCTTTAATAAGTTTAACCTTAAGGTATTAATCTTCTAGAAGGTTAATTAGTCCTTAGTCCTTCTAGATAGCGGGGTAACGCGAGATAACCTCTTTAAAGCGTTATATAGCTTTAGCGTCTTGGTTATAGATATATATACCTTCCTTAGTAATAACTACTAGTAAGTTTTTAGGCTTAGTTATACCTATCTTACTATTTAGGTTAATATTCCCCTTATAGATATTTCTGCTATTTAGCGTTATATTATTATTAGTTACGCTATAGTTAGCAAGCGCTTCCTTACTAGTTAGGTTAGAGATTTCTACTTATTCGTTAACTATTAGTTCTAGTAGCTAAGCGAGTATTATAAGCTTATAATTAGAAAGGCTAAAAATAGCGTAATATGTTAGGTCCTTGCGTAACAATATTAAAAAAGCTATTTATAGTTAATTATAAATCTTTAGTTTAAGGTATCTATTAGACTTAAAGGGCGCTAGAGTTCTAAGCTTAGTACCTCTTTTAATCTTTAATAGGTAAGGAGTGTTATTAATAATAAGAATAAGTAGTAAATTACCTATATATATATATATGCACCCTTTATACTTTAGGCTAAATAGAAGGGACTCTATTTTACTAAAAGTATCTTAATTTAAATAGCGGAGTAATTATATAGCGTAATAGTTAAATTTCTTATAGCGTATATATTATAAACTTTTAAAGGGACTTTTAAATAGATCTAAGAGGGAATTTAAATATTATTATAGGATGCGATTTAGACGTATAATTCCGAGTTTAGAACGTCGAGCCTATTAGGTATATTAAAGTCTTACCCTATAAGTAGACTAGTATCTAAATATAGGATAAGCTATATACCTATATAGAGCTTAGTAGTTATTATATATCCGTTAGGTTATTATCTTTATATAAGAATCGCAAAGGTTACCTAGGCGATAGTCTTAAGGCTTCCTATGCCTTAGAGCTTAAATACCTTAGGTTCTCTTAAGAGGATATAGAACTATTATAAGTAGGCTTTGCTTATAACTAAGCGGTTTGCGCTAGTATTAATATAAACTATAATTAGCGGTCTATTATAATAGCCTCGGATAATAATTTTAGCATATATATAGTAATATAAATATATAACTATATATTACTATAGCTTAATAGGACTAATAAGCGTTATATTTAGCTAAGGGGATAGAAGGGTTTAATATAAGAAGATACCCTTAAAGTTAGTATATAGCTTAGCGTTATAAA
>JAVHLU010000263.1:0-72827 GCA_036785755.1 Colletotrichum ledebouriae | reverse complement strand
GAGGTACGCCCTTTAATACTAATAATATATAAGAGCTTACTAGAGAGTTTAGTATTAATATAATTAATAAAACCCGCTCCTTTTTTAACTACTCTATTATATATAGAGAGTATATTATTAGTATAGCTATTAAGAGGGCTCTTATTAATACCTCTAGAGGGGATACTCGCTATTATATTATAGCTAAGTAATTAGACTTAGTAGTAGAAGCTAGGTAGGTCGTTATATACCCTATAGAGTAGCCCTTTTCTAAGAAGGTCCTCCGCACTATTAAGGTAGAGGTAGCCTAGGCCCCTTAGGGGAACGTTAGTAAGTATAGCTTATACTAAATAGAGAGAGCGTTACTAATAATAGCATAGCTATAAAGGCGTTAGCTAACCCGATTAAACAAGAGGACTATAAAGATAGTAATAACTAGCGGACGAAGCGGTAATAGAGGCGGTATTTAATAGTAGCGCGGGTAGTGCGCGAGAGGATAAGTTAATAGTTTTATAATTTAAATAATTAAAAACCACGTTATTATCGATATAAAGTTAAAGATCGTGAGGCTATCTAGTGGATTACATAACCGAAGGCTGTGTATTATTAGGAGGCGCGGATTTAGAAGGTCTATTGCACTTAAGTAGGTAAAATCACTATATAGTAGCTAGAGGCTATAAAGGACCTTTAATAAGTACTCTATAAGCTTTACTAGTAGGCCTAATATATTAAGCTTAGTAAGTATAGGTTCTACTAATAATAAGTAGACTTCCTAGGGTATATTACTATACCTAAAGGTATATTAATAAACCAAACCTATATCTAAGCTATTACTAAATAGAAGCTACCTGAGACGTATAGGGAGATCTAAGTCTTCCTAGGACTTTATAACTTCTATTATAAGTTTATTATAAGCTATCTAGGTATTACAGCCCCTATAATATCCCTACTAAAGGGTAGTAAGAATAGTAAAAAGGGAAGCGAATTTTACTAGCTAGGAGAGGCCTAATAGGCTTTTAAATAGCTCTAAGCTACTTTCTACTTAGCGACTATTCTCTAATATTAAGACCTAACTTATAAAATAAGAGTTAAGATAGACGCTTCTATAAAAGCTATATTTAATATCCTATTATAATATATTAATAGCTAGTAGTAACTAGTTACTTATTATTTATAAAAGCTTAGTAATACTAAGTAGTATTAGGGAGTAAGCTAATAGGAGCTTCTTACTATAATTAAAAGCCTAGACTACTAGGCTTATTACCTTTAAGGTATATTAAAAAGTTTATAGTCCTAATAGATTACTAGGCGCTAAAGGGAGTTATTAGTATATTAGCGCGGGACCTTTAGGGAAAGCTTATTAAATAAGTATATAAACTCTTAGTATTTAACTTTAACCTAGAGTATAGGTTAGGGGTTATAAGGTAGTAGATAGGCTATCTAAGAGGCTAGACTATATAGAGGGGGAGGTGAAATATAATAATATACTCCTAACCCTAGTAAGGAAGCTAGGGTTTATTAGTAACCTACTAGTAGACCTCTAGATAAGTATTACTACTTTATAAGGTAATATAGAGACCTTAAAAGTATTTACTAACGCTATAAGGGCTAGTATAAAATAACGCCCCTTCTAGATAAATAGCTCTAAGGGTAGAGATACCTTAGTCTCTAGTTAGTATAGCGCTCTATAGTATATTAATATTATTATAACTATAGTAGTTATAATAACCTAATACTAAAGAGTAAGGGAAGACGTAGAGAACGCTTAGCGAGAGGTTATTAACCTAGAGGACTTACTTAGAGCTAGGGTTATAATAGTATAGTAATATATCCTCTACTAAGTTATAAGGGAGCTTATAATAAGCGAAACGGCGTATAGTTAGTAACCCTCTAAAGTAATAAAAGGTCTCGTCTACGGACTATAAGCTAACGACTTATATTACTAGACGTAATTATAGAGGGTATATAGACTAGCTAGCGATTATAGGAGCTATATAATTGATAGCTATAGAGCCTTATTCTATAAGAGAAGGTTAGAGATATTATAAGAGAGGTCCCTAAGACTCGAAATCCTTTACTAATATCACGATAACTATAGGGTAGGTTATATAGGGGTAAATAAGACTACTAAGTTAATCTCGAGGAAGTTCTATTAGCTAAAAGTTTAATAGATAATATAAGAGGGCTTATAATAATTAAAATAACTAGTTATTAATACTACTATAATAAGTTAGTAATTATAGACTATAAGATTATAAAATAGAAGTTAAATTAGAAGTAAAATATTACCTAAATTAAGTAGTAAATTATTATTAATATTATAGCAAAAAGGGGTATTATCTTATAAAAGAGGAAAAAGAGCTAACTATTTAATTAGTTATTAATTTCTTAGAATAGCTATAGGGGCGACTACTATAACTACGAGTAGTACTACTACGATTACTATAGCGACTAGTTTCTAAACTAGCGCTATTAGTATCCTTATTATCGCTACCTATAGGCTAACTATTAGCTAACTCGCTACTAGCGCTATTACCTAACTTACTATTAGAACTGTTATTATTAGAGATAGTAATAATAACCTTAGCTCTCTTAGTCTTCTTTACTAACTCTTTATTATTACTTTAGCTATACTTAATAGGAGTATAGAGGTAAGAGGCGTAAGAGATAGGGCGAGTACTAGTAATAATAATAAAGTAGGAGGGGATATTATTAGTAGTATACTTAGCGAGATTTTCTTAAAGCTCCTTATAAAACCAAGGGGAAAAGGCGATATTATGCTTATAGGTATATATAGGGACTAGCTTATAAAAAGGTTATTAAGTAAGTAGTTAATCTTATTATAGAGATAGTTAATAGGACTATTATTATAAATATATAGTAGCTAGGCGGCATTTAGGCGCTAAAGAATATTAATACTATTATAAAGGGTATTAACTTTAAAATTAGTAGTTAGCGGGATATAATTAGCAAGGGAATAGCGAGTAATAGCCTATATAGACTAGGATATTAAGCATAAGGTACTTATAGATTAAGGCGAGCTCTTAGAGCTAAAGCTACTCTATATTATAGCTATTACTACGGCCTCTGGCCATTGCATAGTGATTTTACCTGCTTAAGTGCAATAGACCTTCTAACTCCGCGCCTCCTGATAATATATAGCCTTTAGTCATATGATCCTTTCCTAACAATAGCTATACTTATATATACCTATACCCTCACGATCTTTAACTTTATATCAATAATAATGTGGTTTTTAATTATTTAATAGACTACGAAACTATTGACTTATCCTCTCGCGCACCACCCGCGCCGCTGTTAAATACCGCCTCTATTACTGCTTCGTCCGCTAGTTGTTCGCTCTCTATATGTGGCGGAGTGGTTAATAAAGGAGCGGGTTTCATCGATCGCATCGAGGCCAAACTCTCTAGCGACCCCCTCTACGTTATTTATACTAAAGGGTATGCCTCGCTCAGGCTTAGCGTATTTATATATAGGGTCTAGTGCTAATATAGTTAAGGATTTATCGTGGGGTATAGGTATACCTAGGACTTCGTGGATAAGGATAAGGAAGAGGGAGAGGTATAAGGCCCTGCTCGTAGTAATAGAGCTTCTTATGCTTCTAGCTATAAGAACCTCTTAGGAAAGACCTCTTTAGTTAAGGAGTTACCTCTTATATAGTAATATTTACCTTACTAGAAGGTCGACCTTTTAGGTTAAGGAGTTATCTTATATAGTAGCTTTTCTAGGCTACGAGAGCCTTAGTACCCCGTTTAGCTCTAATATAATTAGCCCTAGTATAGCGCGCGTCCGACTTTATAATATTTAGAGGGTTTGCTTATGAGTAGTAGGAGTATATAGGGCTTTTATATTATTTTCCTTAATTAGTATAGGGTATAAGTTAAAATACCTATATAGTATTTCCTAAATTATGCTTACGAACTAGGTGAATTTGTTATAGTCTTTTTGCGAAGGGGCTGCGGCGTAATTCCGAACTTAATAGCTATTACTACTAGTAGTAGGATTATAAATAAGGTTAGTAATATGCTTCTATATTACTAAATAGTTACTAAGCGTAGCTAGAATATAATAATAGTAAAAAGGGGTTAGGATACTATTACGCTACTAGATCTAGATCTAGTAGAATATATTCTAATTTATCTAGGCTGTACCCTAAAGCTCCTAAGGGACTTATAAAATATTAATATATAGCGACTTATTAGTAAATTAGTAGAGACTTATAGTAGTATATTTCTTCTTATTAAGGTTATAATAGATATACTTCTATATATATTTACTATATATATAGCGAAGGTAGATAATATCCTAATATATTTTATAAGGATAGCTAAAGTAAGGATAGCTACTATTAGTATTACTAGTAAGATTACTAGAAAGAATCTCGGGATTATAAATATATTTTATAAGAAGGGCTACTCTATAGGGTATATAATAACCTACCTAGCTTCTACTACTAAGTCCGCTTACTTAGTTATAATATAATAGCGAGTATCCCCTCTAGGGGTATTAATAAAAGCCCTCTTAAGGGCTATATTAATAATACGCTCTCTATATATAATAAAGTAGTTAAAGAAGGAGCAGGTTTTATTAATTATATTAATACTAAACTCTCTAGTAAGCTCTCGCGCGTTATTAGTATTAAAAGGTATACCTTATATAGGCTTAGCGTTTTTATATATAAGGTCTAGTATTAATATAGTTAAGGGATAAGGAAGAGGGAGAGGTATAAAGCCCTACTTATAGTAATAGAGCTTCTTATACTTCTAGCTATAAGAACCTCTTAGAAAAGACCTCTTTAGTTAAGGAGTTACCTCTTATATAGTAGCGTTTATAATACCTTACTAGAAGGTCGACCTTTTAGGTTAAGGAGTTATCTTATATAGTAGCATTCGTAGCACCTTTAGTACCTTGCTTAAAGGTCGACCTTTTAGGTTAAGGAGTTATCTTATATAGTAGCTTTTATAGCGCCTTATTAGAAGGTTTAGCGAGGGTATTACTATAAGAGCCTTAGTAGCGTATTTAGCTCTAATATAATTAGCCCTAGTATAGCGCGCGTCTAACTCTATGCGAGGGTTTACTTATAAGTAGTAAGAACGTATAGGGTTCCTATATTATTTTCCTTAACTAGTAGAGGGTATAGGTTAAAATACCTATATAGTATTTCCCGAATTATGCTTGCGAACTAGGTGAATTTATTATAGTCTTTTTGCGAAGGGGCTGCGGCGTAATTCCGAGCTCAATAGAAGTCTAATAAATATTCTACTTAAGCTAAAGTTATAATAAGTAACCCTCTTCTATATTAGGTTATTAAGTAATTTATAAACCCTTAGCTCTATTATATATATTCTAGGATTATTAGTATAAGCTTATTTCTATTTAGTATAAGGTTCCTTTTAGGTCTTATAATATTAAATACTACTAAGGTATTAATAGGGTTAAATATAATATCCCTTAGGGTAGTAGGGGCTAAATAGAGCGATATAGATAGTTTTATAAACCTAGGGTAGTTAAGATATTTTATAAAGTTAGCTAATTATTATAGGTTATAATTACTCTTCCTCTTCTTATAGTTATTCCTTCTTCTTATATTCTAGATATTTAGTTCTTTTAATAATCCTTCCTCCTTATCTAGCTATTTTAAATTAATAAGAATTAATAGATTAGTTTATAAATTAGTATCCTAAAGTACTAGTAGGTTAATATCTATTCTATTTAGAGAGGAAACCTCTAGGTTTAGAAATTAAGAGGTATACGTAGCTATTTAATATTTAATATCTTTCTAAGTTATTCTTTTCTTAGTATCTTTATCTCTTAATTTGAAATATTAATTATATAAAAGTCTATCTACTTTTAGTTAGACCTAGTATTCTTCTAGGGGTATTTTATTAATAAAAGCTATTAATAAATAATTAATCTAAGCTTAATATTTTATCTTAATAAGCTACTTTAGTAATACTAGGATTCTAATTTATATAAAGGACTTAAGCTAATTAATAAAGTATAGACTAGAGGCTTATAGTAGAGGGTCTATATATTAAAGTTTAAATAGGTATAGTTATTTTATCAAAACCTCCTTAGCCTTATATCTTAGTAAAAAGCTCCTAGTAATAAGTATTAGAATCTATAGTTATTATTTAGCTCCTCTTCTTAACTACTAATTATTATAAAACTAGTTTCTACTATCTTATAAGTTAATTAGTAGACCTATAATAACTACTTTAGTAGAATTAGGTGCTTATAAATAAATAAGGAGTATATTAGGGGACTTAGCTTTAATCTAGGTAATTATAATATCCCTTATATCTCTATCTTTAAAGTTATTTTCTATACCTCTAACTATCTTATAATAGAGCGGTTAGCTAAGCTTAGTAAGCTTTATAAGGTAATAAGTAACTACTAAGATATCCTTAGTATATATTAGAGTTATTACTTTAAATATACTAATAGTATTAAATATACTAGCTAAAACTTATTATAAGTAGAAAGGGTAAATTATCTTCTCTATTACTTCTAAGGTCTTATTCTAATACTTAATAAGGATATATTTTAATATTATATTAAAAGGGTCTATCTAACTAGGGATATTATCCTTCTTAAGTAGATGGTATAACCTATACTTAATTAGCTAAAGCTAGTAACTAAGCTTATTAGGAGGTCTAAAGCCTAGGATATCTCTATTATTTTATCCCTATACCTAAAACCTACTTATACTTAGTTTATTAAGTATAAGCTCTATTAAAAGCCTAATTTTAAAGATAAGAAGTTTTAAGGATCTTAACTCCTAGATACATATCTAATAATTTATTATTATAATTGATAACTTTCCCTATTATAATATATTAAAAAAAGTTAATAAGGACTAAGTATAAGTAATTTATAAACTAAAGAGCTAAATAGAAGTAATATTTAAAGAAAAGACGGAGCTATAATATAATAGTTAATATTATATAGTTAATAGATAAATTAAGCTTAAAAATAAATAATATACGTATAAAAGAGAGAGAAACTAGAGGGTTTAAGGGGCTAGGAGTATATTTCTATATCTATTAATTACTTTAATAATATAGTAGTTTATTAGTAGCTTATAGAAGGAATAATTAACTCTCCTCCCTTACCCTCCTTAGCTTTAATAAAGTAAAATAAACTTAGGGTAAAAAACCTATAATAAATAGAATAATAAATTAGAGTAGTTATATATAAGGAAGAAATAAAAGAAATAATAATTAGTAGTAGCTATTAAAATAAGTAGCTTAGTTATAAATTAAATAAATATCCTTCTCTATGCTCTATTATTAACCTATCCTCTTATAATAACTACCTTTATATAGCTACTTTAATCTTTATCTAACTCCTTTATACTTTCTCTCTTATATCTATAAATTATATTTTCTTAATATAGCTAATTATAACTTCCTTATTTTAAGTATTAAAAATACTAATTAACCTTACCCTTATTATCTCTTATTAGTAATAACCCTCTACGTCCTTAGTTCTAATATCCCTATATTTAAAATAAAGAAACATAATATATCTCTTTTTATCTAGTACTCTAATAACTAACTTTAAGTATTCCTTTTTTCTTATTATTATCCCTATACCTTCTAGCTAATAATTATAATTCTTAAGTAGCTAGAAGCTTTACTTAAGTTTGATTTAGTATCCCTAGTAATAAAGACTTAGAAGTAGCTTTTATACTATAGATATCTCTAATAAAACTACTAAATTAATAAGGCTAGCTTTTTAAAAAGCTTATCTTAATAAATAGGACTTTAAATAAATATTTAGGGTAACTAAGGGGTCTAGAGACTTCTACTATTAAGGCTTTATTTATATTTCTACTACTTTTATCGCTAGATTATAGAAGATAAAGGTCTTTTAGTATATAGTAGCTATATATAGCTTATTTATTTAATCCTAAAGTAGTTATAACGTAGTACCCTATATCTATTATAAAGAGCGGGCTTATACTACTAGGAACTCTACACCTAGCGTTTATATCTATAAACTATACTTCGAATTCATCTCTATACTAAGTACTCCTTATACTAACTACTTCTTTTATAAAACTTAAGAGAGTTACTTATTTAATAATCTAAGTATCTATAAGTACTATAGGTATATAATTAAGTATAATAATAAGGTAAGGAGGAGTAGAGAGTTTAATAATATTAAGGAGATCTTATAGTCCTAAATCCTAGTAAATACTATAGTTATAGCTATAGCTAAGTTTAACTTCTCGCTCCTTTATAATAAATATTATTAATAAGCCTAGGAATATTACTCTAAAGCTAGGTTTATATACTCTTATTACCTTTTTATAATAAAGCTACCTCTAGAGTTTAACCTTATAGAAATTATAAATTACTTAGGGCTTTATATTATAAATAGAAATAGGAAAATGGGATTTCTAGATATGTTTATAGAATATAGGGGGGGGGGGGGGGTAAAAGAAAAGGGAATAAGAAGCTAGTTAGGTTATAATACGAAATTAAAGCAAATAATATATAACTAGGTCTATGAACATAAATTTAAAGTATATCTAAGTATAAAATTAATATAATCCCCTTTATAAGTATTCTTCTCTTTCTCTTTAGTAGTAGATAATCTAAGGTTAGTAATAATCATATTAGTTCTAATATCCTCCCTAGGGAGCTAATAACTACGATTCTAATACCGTCTTTTCTCCTTCTCTTATCTTTAGATTATTAATCTTATATTTATTTAATAAGAGGGGTCTTTAGTATTATTATTAAAAGGTTAAGGGTCTTATACTTCCCTAGGCTTAATAACCCTATTATAATTACTAATAGATATTAAAGTTATCTAGGTTATTATTATATTAAATAGTAGCGAGGAGGCGTACTTAAATAAGTAGGGAGTTACTAATACTATCTCTTCCCCTTATCCCTAAAGTTTAGAAATATTATCCCTAAAATCTCAAACTTTTAAGCTAAGAGATAAAAAGAAAAGGAAAATAAAGATAGATCTATAAATTACTAATTAAAGTAGGTTATAATAAAAGAAACCTTATATATTCCCTAGATCTTCTATCTTAATATATTCCTTCTCTTTCTCCTTTATTATATTAGGAATCTTAATAACTAGCTATTATTTAGCTTTTAAAGCTTTAATTACTTTCTCTAAATCCTTTAAAAGTTAAGGAGGTAAAGCCCTATAACTATTAAAACTCCAGGTCCACCTTAGGTACCTCCCTAGTATAATAATAATAGCCTCAGAAGAGCATAAGGGGCCCCTATACCTATTACGCTTATAGAGCTAGAGGTTATATTACTTAGCGTTACTCTAATAAGGAGGACTAGCTACTTAAGGTTATAAAAATAAAGACCCTAAAGGAAGAACTAGTATATTTATAAGGTTATAAATAACTACTAAGTAGTAGCTAACTCCTTAAAAGAAGATAATAAGTTAGGAAAAGACTAACTCTAGAGCAAAATTAAGCTCTAGAGCTTACTAAGGAGGAGGTATTAAGTTAGAAGGAATATAAATAGGAATAACTAGCTAATAATAAGCTTATTATTATTTAAGTTAGAATTAATAGAGGATATCTAGCTTATACCCTAATAAATATTAGTAGTAATAACTATATAATAATTAACCTTACTCTAGCCTAATACCTTTACCTTCTATATATTAAGAAGAGATACTAACTTATAAGGGGGTATATACTTAGTAGATTATTACTAGGTAATACCCTACGTATAGTAGTATTTAGCTTAGGAATAAGTAGTTATACCTAGTATATCTTTATATATATAGTTAATAGCTTAGACCCTAATATCCTCTTATAGCGCCCTTAGATAGAATAGAACTAAGTCATTTATAATATTATAACTTACTAAGTTTACTATAGGAGAGGGCGCGTTAGGTTATACCTAAAGAATTAAGAAGAAACTCCCCTTATAAAAGAAATAAGAGCTATAAGGTTCCTTAATATACCCTTATTCTCTATTATCTACTAATACTTAATAGGATAATAAGGTAAGTATTAGGAGCTTATTAGGGAGGTATTAGTATAGGCTATTAGCCTTATTAATATTAAGAAAGCCTTAAACCTAAGACCAAAAGAGGATTAATAATACTATTCACTAAACTAGGTATTAGAGGAGTTCCCTAACCTATTTAACCCTAATAAGGCTTATTTACTACCCCCTAGGTAACCTAGGGTAAACTACTAGATTAACCTTATACTAGGACTAAATAGAAAGGAACTACTACTCTCTTAGGGCCCCCTTTATAATATATTAAGAGAGGAGCTACTAGTATTAAAAAAGACCCTATAGGACCTCCTAGATAAGGGGTTTATTTAAGCTAGTAGCTTACCTACTAGGGTATTAGTACTCTTTATAAAGAAGCTAGATAGAGGGACTTACTTCTATATTAATTATAAAGCTCTTAATATAATTACTACGAAAGACTACTACTCCCTCTTATTAATCTCTAAGATATTATAATAAATACGTATAGCTAAATAATATATAAAGTTAGGTGTAATAATAGCTTTCTATAAGTTAATAATAATAAAGGAGTACTAAGAGAGAACTATATTTTATATTAGGTATAGATTATTTAAATAAATAGTTTACTCATTTAGCCTAACTAATACCCTTATTAGCTTCTAGTAGTATATTTATAATACCCTATAGGACTTCCTTAATAGCTTCGTTACTACTTATGTAAATAATATATTAATCTACTGTAATAAAATAAAAGAAAACTATAATAGGAAGGTCTAGGAAGTCCTCTACAGGCTAGTAGATATAGGGCTAAACCTTAACCTTATAAAGTATAAGTTCTTAGTTAAGAGGGTTAAATGTATAGGGTTTATTATAACAATAAGAGAGGGTTTTTCCTATAACCTTAAGAAACTCTAGGTAATTACTAAGTAGTTACCCCCTACCTCCCTAAAGGAGGTCTAGAGCTTCCTAGGGTTTATAAACTAGTAAAATATATTTATACTAAAGTATAGGGATATTATCAAATTACTTATACTACTTATTAGGAAGAATATAATATTCTAGTAGGGAGATAACTAAGAATAAGCTTTCTTATAGCTTAAATAGCTTTTTAATACTAAGCTAATACTCTATTAGTTTAATCTAGAAGATAAGATTATGATTAAAACTAATAATTTAGGATTTATATTAAGAGGGGTACTCTTATAAGTTAACCTTAGGAGTACCTAGCGTCCTATAGTATTCTACTTTTAGAAGCTCTTACTTATAGAGGATAACTACTCTATTTATAATAAGGAGTTCTTAGTAGTTCTTTCTTACTTATATATATAAAGGGTAGAGCTATATAATATAACTATTTTTAAGGTATTAATTAATTACTAAGAGCTTAAATACTTTATAAAGAAGTAGTACCTTATAGAGCGCTAGAGCTAGTAAGTAGAGGAGCTATCCTAATATAACTTTATTATTAAATACTCCCCTAATAAGGAAGTAGTAGCCCCTAATATCCTCTCTTAGAGAGAATAAGATATATTATAACGGTAGGGTAACGAGCAGAAGCAGGGGAGGGTTTTATAGCTAATACTAGACTATACCTACCCCTATAGGGACCCTATAGCTAGCTCCCTAGTAAGGAGAAGTTAGAAGGGCTATACTAATATCCTAGATATTATAGTCTTTAATAGCAACCCTAAACTATAAGTACTATAGCTAGAAACTATAAGGAAGGATATAATATATAAGGCTATATATTATATAATTACTTACTAGCGTTAGAGCTTCCTATTAGATATAAAAACTAAGATTTCAACTAATAAGTATAACATTAATAGTTAGAGGAGGCTAATATTTAGAGGGAGGCTATAGGTACCTAGTAGGGAGAATAATAATAACCTACTAAGGGAGCTCTATATAAAGATTATCTAATAGAGCTATAACTGAAGTATAAATACTTACTTAGGCTATAATAGCACGCTAGAAATAATAAGCTAGTAGTTCTACTAGCTGAAATATTAATTATAGTGCGGAGATTTATAAGGAACTATAATATCTATAGGGGGAGATATATCTAGAGGTAAGCTAAGAGAGGTTTCCTAAAGCCCCTCCTAGTACTTACCTAGTTATACTTAGACCTCTTAATAGACTTTGTTATAAACTTATTACTTATAAAGGATAATATTAGCTAATACCTATAGGTTATAATAGATAGGCTAGGTAAGTTAGTAATATTAGAGGAGATAGGTATTATAGAGGTAGAAGCTTATACTTACTAGTTCCTTACCTCCTACTTCTAGTTCTATAGGTTTTTATATAGTATTATTAGGGCCTCTAGCCACTGCATAGTGATTTTACCTACATAAGTGCAATAGAACTTCTAACTCCGCGCCTCATAATAATATATAGCCTTCGGTCACGTGATTCTCTCCTAACTATAGCTATACTTATATATACCCTACTTGATAGCCTCACGATCTTTAACTTTATATTAATAATAACGTGGTTTTTAATTATTTAATAGACTATAAAACTATTAACCTTTCCTCTCGCACACTACCTACGCTACTAATACCGCCTCTATTACCGCTTCGTCCGCTAGAAGTCGTTACTATCTTTATAGTCCTCTTATTTAATCGGGTTAGCTAACGCCTTCGCAGCTATGCCGTCGTTAGCAACGCTCTCTCTATATTAAAGTAGTTAGCATAAGCTATACTTACTAATATTTAAGCCCTAATAGGCCTAGGCTACCTAGGCTACCTCTACCTTAGTAATATAGAAGACCTGCTTAAAGAAAGGCTACTCTATAGGGTATATAATAACTTATTAAACCTCTACTACTAAGTTTACCTATTTAGCTCTAATACTATTATGCCTTATAAAATCCCCTCTAGGGGTATTAAGGTAAGCCCTCTTAAGGGCTATACTAATAATATATTCTTTATATATAGCGGAGTCGTTAATAAAGGAGTAGGTTTTATTAATTATATCGAGGCTAAACTCTCTAGTAATCCCCTCTATATTATTTATATTAAAGGGTATACCTCGCTTAGGCTTAGCGTATTTATATATAAGGTCTAGTATTAATATACTTAAGAGATAAGAATAAGGAAGAGGGAGAGGTATAAGGCCCTGCTTATAGTAATAGAGCTTCTTATACTTCTAGCTATAAGAACTTCTTAGGAAAGACCTCTTTAGTTAAGGAGTTACCTCTTATATAGTAGTATTTATAGTACCTTACTAGAAGGTCGACCTTTTAAGTTAAGGAGTTATCTTATATAGTAGCTTTTATAGCACTTTTAGTACTTTACTCAAAGGTTAACCTTTTAGGTAAAGGAGTTATCTTATATAGTAGCTTTTATAGCACCTTATAAGAAGGTTTAGCGAGGGCGTTTCTAGGCTATAAGAGCCTCAGTAGCCCGTTTAGCTCTAATATAATTAGCCCCGGTATAGCGCGTATCTAACTTTATATAGTAATATTTAGAGGGTTTGCTTATAAGTAGTAGGAACGTATAGGGTTCCTATATTATTTTCCTTAACTAGTAGAGGGTATAAGCTAAATTAACTATATAGTATTTCCCGAATTATACTTACGAATTAGGTGAATTTGTTATAGTCTTTTTGCAAAGGGGCTGCGGCGTAATTCCGAACTCAACATAGTATTATTAGTAATTAAGGGTCTAATTAGGTAAGCTAGTTCTAGGCTAAATTCTATTACCTTACTAGTATAAAGAGACTATTAAGTACTATATACTACCTATAGACTAATAGTAATACTAAGAGGTAGAACTAGGAGATATAAGGTATCTTATAGGCGTTCATAACTTAAGTATAGGATAACTAGGGGTAGCTCCTACCTACTACCTAACTAGCGCTTTATAATAAAGTTAGTAATATAACTAAGCTCTCGCTATTTTTCTTAGAATATAGGTACTATATTAACCCTATACTTATTATAGATAACGTAGTATAAGAGACCCCCTCTAGGGATATAATAGCTATTCTCATAGTAATAAGACTATAGGAGGTAGTAGACTCTATTAAAGTAAGTATTATAATAGCCTAGTAATATAGTAAGGAGAATATAAACTAATATAGGCTACTTATAGAGGAGTACTAAGTAAGTTATAAGATTTAGCTTTTAATAGCTAACTATAAGAACCCTAGGCTTAGTAAGAAGCTATTATAGTTATATTATAAATATATTATAATAGGAGTCCTAAGCTTATATATTATTAAGTTATATATACCTAAAAATATCTACCCGAGGTTCTATATAAACCTTCTCTAGAGGGTACTAGAAGACCCCCTACCTACCTAGATAAGGATAGATCCCTAGCTATTACTAATTATAGCTAATTATAGCGAGTTTAAGTAGCGCGTAGAGGAGATATATATAATATAATAGAAAGTAATTAAGTAAGGGTAGAAGCGCGAGGTTCTAGTTAAGTAGGAGGGGTATATAGAGCCTACCTAAGAGCGTATAGAGGCTGTTATAGAGACCGCTATAGTAAATAGGTATAAAGCTTTATATAAGCTAGTTATAAATAATAATAGCGACCTAGCTTATGCCTAGAGGAGGACTAGCTAGGAGGGTGGATAGTATTATAAGCTATACTTAGGTTAAGCTTACTTAGGCTTTTACCTAGGTTTACTAATTTAGAGAGCTACCTAGGGCTTACCTAGGGCTTACTTAGTAGTTCCTTATAGACTAGTAAAATCTCTATTAGAGAGGAAAACTTCCCCTTTTCCTCTTTAGCTTAAATAAATAGTATTATAGTAACCTTTTATTAAATAAACTCTGGTCTAACCCCTCGTACTAATTAGCTAATTAATCCGCTCTTATATTATAATAAGATCTATATACTAGAACTCCTTAATAAGCCTCTTTAAGTTATTAGTAAAAAACCTCTTTTTATTAAATATTATATTATATATAGTAAATACCTCTATATATAGCGGGTCCTATATATAAAACGAGTTACTAGATATATAGCTTACTAGGAAGCTAATAAATATATATAGTAGAAGCCTTTTATAGTAGTATTACTTAAGTTAGGCCTCCTGTATTATAATAAAGGCCTTATAGCTATAGGTCTATAGCTATATAAGTAAGTAGATAACTTCGTTATCTTAGGCTATAATATATCTAGTAGCTTTACTTCTATTACTATAACCCTTGCGCGCTCCTTAATAATAATACTAATTTATTCTACTCTACTATTTTATACTTAAGTATTAGTAGCTAAAGGCTTAAAGTAGATACCTCGCGCCTTGATAGTAGTAATAATATATAAGTACTTTGTTAGCTCGAGGTCTATTTTAATTACCTTTATACACGCTCTATATTATATTAAGAGTATTATTAAATAATTCTTAATTATTATAAGGAGTTTATCTATCCCTCGCTATACTAGGTAGAAGTCCTAGGTATATATTATTAGTTAACTTATTATAAAGAGCGCTAAGTAATAACCTCTATAGACTTTATTATAGTTATAGAAGTCTAGGGTAATATATTCGCCTAGCTCTACGCGCTTAAAACATTTTTATAGCGCTTAGTATACTTAATAATAAACCTTACTTATATTATAGATATTATAGTTAATTATTATAATAAGCTTACCCCCTTAGGTAAAGTAGACCCTTCTCGCGCTATTAGAGAGATATTAAATAGCCTCTAGGCCTAGGTATCTAAAGCGCTAGTACTAAATCGTAATATCATTATAAATAGGTTATTGCTTTATTACTATATTATATATAAATAAATAGCGCTTAGCTAGTAGTTACTAAGCGCTTATAAGGAATATAATATCTATATTACCCCTCTCTCTATATAATAAGGAGCTTGCTAAGGTCTCTCTATATTTAAGGACTTACTAGGAATACTACTCCTCTAATATATAGAGGTATATATAATCTAACCTTTATAGATAGTTATTCTATAGGCTTATATCCTACTAGATACCTTATTAGTATAGCTTACTAAGTAATATAAGGTTACTTATAAACCCGTAGTATAGCGCTATGTTATATAATTATAAGCGCGTTATATTTCTACTTCGTTCCGCTATTTTAATTAACTATACTATATCTCTTAATAAGAACCTAGTATACTCCTACTTATAGGAAGTCGCTATAAGTAGCTCTTATACGTATAGCAAACTATATAGTATTATTAAAAATAAATATTATGAATCTAGAGTCTAGGATTATAAAGTTATAAAGTTAGTAGTTATTTAGTTATATATAAAATACTAACTTTAGGGTTCCCTTATAGTAATTATATAGTTATTTTATATCTATATATACTCTATTACTTACTTTAAGCTTATAAATATACTTTATAAGGTCCTTATTATTATTAATATACTCTTCCACTAGCTAGTAGAGGGATTTACGTCTCTAAAAGCACTCTAGGTATAATTCTTTAAATATAATCTAATACTTAGCTAATAAATAGTAATTATTATAAGCTAGGTAGAGCCTCTTTTTATCTATTACTTATATAGTTATAAGCACCTTTTTATAGCCCTTAGGTATAGATATTATACCTTATCCTCCTCTTTATAACTAGCGCGTAGCAAGCCTATACTTCTTAAGCGCTTCTAAGTCATTCTCTAAAGTAGTATTCTTATTATCTCCTAGTATAATAAGGCTAAATACTCCTTAGCTTATTTTAATTTATAGGTTAGCTATCTTAAATATATTAAAAGTAACTTAGGTATTTTTTAATACATTTTCTATTACTAGGGAGGTAGTATTTATATATAACTATATAGTTATCTAATATATTTAAACCTATATATCTAAATTACTATTACTAAGTATTATAATAAAGTCTATAAACTATTAATTAGGCTCCTTTACTTATAGGAAGCTACTAGCTTATACTTTACTAATAGCCTTTTCTTACTTTATAAGCTATTCCTCTATATTATACTTTATAAATAGCTTCTTTTATAATAAGAGGTATAGGACTATAATATAGCTACTCCTAGCTATAGCATTATACTTATAAGTATTAATACTAATACTCTTATAGAATATATATACCTCGTAATTAATACCCTTCTCTATAGTATAGTATAAGTATAAGAGATCTAATTAGATATTATTATAAATCTAGTCTTAAAGTATATATTATAACTTCTTATATACTTTATAATACTTATTTCTAAATATATAATCTACTTAGTAAGCCTAGTATAGCTTACAGTTTACTTTTAATAGGTTTATAATTATATTAATATAAGTGATAGTTATATTATTACTTAGTAGTATAACTACTATACTACTCCCTATATCTCTTATAAAGTAATTAGAGATATCTAGAATAATTAGCTTTATAACCTCGCCTCTAAAGTAGCTTTAAAGAGTACTATCTATATTCTAAATAATAATATATAGGTTAATACTATCTTATAGCTTAAGGCTAGATACCTATATATATAGGAGGTCGATCTAGAGGATCTAGTTACTATATTTATATAGTTAAGTAGTAGTTATTATAGTTATTATCTTGTAATTAGGGGTTTTAGAGTAGTATTTATAGTAATATAGCACGTATTAGACTGTTAATTATTAAATTAGACGTAATTATACTTATATTAGTAATACTATTATATATATATATATACCCTTATTTAGGCGTATCCTAGCCCCTTTTCTAGCGCGTACCCCGGTCGCTTCGGGCCCGTGCGGAGCCGGGCGAACGTCGCTCCGAACTTCGCAGCGCACGTTCCAGACCCTCCAATCTGACAATAACAGTAAGCCCAAACCCTGGCCGACTAGCAAAGGAAGGTTAACGCTAGCTAACGACAGGTCATGGGCTAGAATACGCGGTAGTCCTCGATCCCTGAAAGCATGGGACAACTGCCTAGCAAGAATCCTCAAAGCGCTTAGGTCTATCTAAGACTAAGAAGCGAATAACAAGAGGCATCGACGAGCTTAGGGGAAAACACACGCCGCTAGACGGTGGCAAACCGGGACGTGGAGGATGTCTAGATTATGGTCTCTTGGGTTTGTGATCCGCCAAGTGCGCCTACATTACTGTAAAATACTATGCTGTACCTTAGATGAGCTCACCGTTGGCTTGATGCAGGAGAAAAGGGAAACCGGAACAGAGACGGAGGTGGAGAAGAATGGGCAGGCGGGTGCTACTAGTGTTTATCGGATAAACTAACAGGAAACATGAGGGAGAAGATATATGACAATCATACCTACAGATACCGGCTTATCAGCCGTTGCCAGCAGGCGCGAGACGAGGAATTAAGCAGATACAAGGACTTTATAAAACTCGCAAATTATAGTCTATAGAAAGCTAGCCGGCGCTATAGCATGAAGCTGGGAGGCTGGCAAAGGTTGTGCTAGTCAGGCGAATAAGGGGGTTTTTTCTTTAAATAAATTTTATGGTGGGATCGATAACTCGACCTATAGTCCACGGTATAGTCTAGCGGTATATTATATAGGCCTTTCTTGATACTTAATCTTAGTAAAAATAGCTAAAGTATATATTTAACTTATATATAAATAGCGCGATATACTAGTAGCTTATTATTTATCTTGATTAACCCTATCCTTATTAGCTATAATTTTATAACTTTATTAGGGCTAGGATCTTATTATTCTAATAACTATATTAAGCTTTTTAGAACTATATACTTATAATACTTAAAATAGCTCTAATAATATATAACTAGTAATAAGAAGAGGAACTCGAGGTATAAGAGAGTATTATAATAGCTATACCTATTATAGAGGATTACTCTAAGTTAGCCTAGCCTAAGTTACTTACCCTAAGTTAAAAATAATAAGCCTTATAATCTCTCTTATAGAATAATAATCCCCTACACTCTTAAGAGAGCCCTTTATAATTAGTATTACTAATACTAATAACTATTAAAGAAAATACTTAAATAGCTATAAAAAGAGCTAGAGTAATATAATCTATTAGTAATACTACTTAGTATATAGAAGAACTTATTATAATACATTAAGAGAAATATCTAAATATAACGAAAGCTATTACTTATAAGCTACTGTAGGAGGAGTTAGTAAAGAAGATTAATAATAAGGCTTAGTTTCTAATAATAATTACTCCCTTATAGTTACTAAATAAGTATAATACTAAGAGGAAGCGATTTAATATATAGTTATTAATTATATTTAAATCTAGTAATAACTTCGATATAGAAAGAAAAGTCTCTTATAATAATAATATATATATTGCTTACCTTACTAATAACCGAAAAGCTATATAGGTATTTAAGAAGGGTTTAGGGAACCCTAAGCCCTATTATAAGATTTAGGATAATAGAATAGGGATTAGTAATAAGATCCATACTACTAGGGATTCATTTATGGAGGAAAGCTCTTCTAATAAGGAAGTTAATAATATTAATAATACTAGTAAAGCTAAATTTAATATTAATAACTTTAATCCCTTTAATAAAGCCCTACCGTTACCCTCTTAACTATAGAGTTAAGTTAGAAAGGGAGGAAGTTTTATTACTAGCTTAACCCTATATAGAAGGTTATTAATAACTATCTTATTAATACTAGCGAGGTAATCGACTAGGAAAGTAGTTAATTAGGAGAAAAGTCTACTACTAGTAATAAAGCGTAGAAAATACTTTCTACTAATAAGGGTAATATATATATTAATAAATATCTTTAGCCTTTTAGGAAGTTAGTATTAGGTAGGAAGTTAAAGTTAGAAGAAGTTATTAATAAGGAGGTTATAATAGAGAAGGGTTAGGTAGACCTCGCGTAGTTTAAAAGGGAATTATTACTAGATAGGTTTATTATTATTTTTAATAACTTAGATAAAAGCTTGAGTTCGGAATTACGCCGCAGCCCCTTCGCAAAAAGACTATACCAAATTCACCTAGTTTATAAGTATAATTTAGGAAATACTATATAGGTATTTTAACTTATACCCTCTATTAGTTAAGGAAAATAATATAGGAACCCTATACGTTCCTACTACTTATAAGCAAACCCTCTAAATATCACAAAGTCGGACGCGCGCCGCACCAGGGCTGATTATATCGGAGCCGAACGGGCCACTGAGGCTCTCGTGGCCTAGAAAAGCCACTATATTAGATAAAAGCTTACTAATCTAGTAATGATAAAAGTAGTACTATCGAATAAAATACTAAGTAATACTATTAAGAGGGCATATATTTTAAGGATTTTAAAATAGTAGTTATTAGTATTTTTAGAGTAGTTAAATTAGTAGTTATATAATAATATAAAAATTACTATTATTATAGTTTATAGACCCTCTAATCCTCCTATATTAATACTACTACTTAGGCTCAAACTTTCTCAACTTTATACCTATTATACCTCTTATTTACCCTCTATTAGTATTTTCTTTTCTTTTTATAATTATTAAAGTTAATATTACTACCCTTTTATTCATCCTCTATATATCGGGTTAGGAAGTTATAAAGCCTAATTATAGTATAAATAATCGCTATTTAATTCTAAAACCTATACTCTAGCGTTATAGCGCGGATAATCTTCTATTTCTTCTTTAATGAATTAAATACTTACTCTATAATTATATAAAGCTAGCTATAGTAGAGGTTATATAGCTCCTCTACTATTTCTAGAGGTTTATTAGCATTTCTCTAATCTTATAAATAGTACTAGGTTTTATAATATAGGATTATAAGCCTATTATAACTACTAAAACCTACGTTAATAAGTACGAGGGGTTAGACCCGAGTTTATTTAATAGGAGGTTGCTATAATACTATTTATTTAAGCTAAAGAGGAAAAGGGGAAGTTTTCCTCTCTAGTAGAGATTTTATAAGGTTATAGGGAATAACTAGGTAAGCCCTAGGTAGGCCCTAGGTAGCTCCTTAAGGTAGTAAACCTAAGTAGAAGCCTAGGTAGGCTTAACCTAGGCGTAGCCTATAATACTATCCCCCTCCTAGCTAATCCCCCCCTAAATATAGGCTAGGCTATTATTATTATCTATAACTAGCCTATATAGGGCTTTATACCTATTTAATAGAGTAATCTCTATAATAGCTTCTATAAGCTCTTAAGTAGGCTCTATATACCCTTCCTACTTAACTAGGACCTCGCGCCTCTACCCTCGCCTAACTACTTTCTATTATACTATATATATCTCCTCTATACGCTACTTAAATTCGCTATTATTAGCTATAATTAGTAATAGCTAGGGGTCTATCCTTATCTATATAGGTAAGGGGTCCTCTAGTACCCTTTAGAGGAGGTTTATATAGAACCTTAAGTAGATATTACTAAGTATATCTAACTTAATAATATATAAGCTTAGGACTCTAATTATAGTATACTTATAGTATAACTATAATAGCTTCTTACTAGGCCTAGGGCTCTTATAGTTAGCTATTAAAAGTGAAACCTTATTACCTACTTAATACTCCTCTATAGGCGTTCTATACTAGTTTATATTCTCCTTACTATACTATTAAGTAGCTATAATACTTACTTAGATAAAGTCTATTACTTCTTATAGCTTTATTACTAAGAGGGTAGCTACTATATCCCTAGAGGGGGCCTCCTCTATTATATTATTTACTATAAGTATAGGGTTAGTTTAATACCTATATTCTAAGAAGAATAGCGAGAGCCTAGTTATATTACTAACCTTATTATAGAGCGCTAGCTAGGTCGCGGGTAAGAGCTACCCCTAGTTATCCTATACCTAGGTTATAAACGCCTATAGGATAGGTTATATCTCCTAGTTCTACCTCTTAGTATTACTATTAGTCTAAGGGTAGTATATAGTACTTAATAGCCTCCTTATATTAGTAAGGTAGTAGAACTTAGCCTAAAAGTAACTTACCTAGTTAGACCCTTAATTACTAATAATACTACGTAGGAACTTATAGAACTAGAAGTAGGAAGTAAAGAACTAGTAGGTATAAGCTTCTACCTCTATAGTACCTATCTCCTCTAATATTACTAACTTACCTAGCTTATTTACTATAACCTATAAGTATTAGCTAGTATAATCCTTTATAAGTAATAGGTTTATATAAAAGTCTATTAAGAGGTCTAAGTATAACTAGGTAGGTACTAGTAGGGGCTTTGAGAAGCCTCTCTTAGCTTACCTCTAGATATATATCCCTCTATAGATATCGTAGTTCCTTATAAATCTCTATATTATTTATAATTATTCTAGCTAATAGAATTACTAGCTTACTATTTCTAGTATGCTATTATAGCTTAAGTAGGTAGTTATACTTAAGTCGTGGCTCTATTAAATAATCTTTATATAAAGCTCCCTTAGTAGGTTATTATTATCCTCCCTACTAAATACCTATAGCCTCCCCCTAAATATTAATCTCCCCTAACTATTAATATTATACTTACTAATTTAGACCTTAGCTTTTATATCTAGTAGGAAGCTCTAAAGCTAGTAAGTAATTATATAATATATAGCCTTATATATTATATCCTTTTCTATAGTTTCTAGCTATAGCACCTATAGTTTAGGGTTACTATTAAAGACTATAATATCTAGGATATTAGTATAGCCCTTCTAACTTCTCCTTACTAGGGGGCTAACTATAAGGTCCCTATAGAGGTACGTATAGTCTAGTATTAGCTATAAGACCCTCCCCTACTTCTACTAATTATCCTACCCTTATAGCTCGTCCTACTCTCTCTAAGAGATAGCATTAGGGGCTATTACTTCCTTACTAGGGTAGTATTTAATAGTAAAATTATACTAGGATAGCTCCTCTACTTATTAGCTCTAGCGCTCTATAAGGTCCTACTTCTTTATAAAGTATTTAAGCCCCTAGTAGTTAGTTAGTACCTTAAAGGTAGTTATATTATATAGCTCTGCTCTCTATATATATAAATAAGAAAGGATTACTAGGAGCTCCTTATTATAAATAGGGTAGTTATACTCTATAGGCAAGAGCTTCTATAAGTAGAATACTATAGGATACTAGATACCCTCTAGGTTAACTTATAAAAATACCCCTCTTAGTATAAATCCTAAATAGTTAGTTTTTATAATAATCTTATTTTCTAAACTAAACTAATAGAGTACTAGCTAGGTATTAAAAAGCTACTTAAGCTATAAGAAGGCTTATTCTTAATTATCTCCCTATTAGAATATTATATTTTTCCTAATAAGTAGTATAAGTAGTCTAATAATATCCCTATATTCTAGTATAAATATATTATAATAGTTTATAAACCCTAGGAAGCTCTAGACCCCCTTTAGGGAGGTAGGGGGTAACTACTTAGTAATTACTTAGAGTTTCTTAGGGTTATAGGAGAGACCCTCTCTTATTATTATAATAAACCTTATATACTTAACCCTCTTAACTAAGAACTTATACTTTATAGGGTTAAGGTTTAGGCTTATATCTACTAGCCTCTAGAGGACCTCCTAGACCTTCCTCTTATAGTTTTCCCTTATTCTATTAGAGTAAATTAATATATTATTTATATAAATAGTAACGAAGTTATTAGAGAAGTCCTATAGGGTGCTATTAATATGTTACTAGAAGCTAGTAGGGGTGCTAATTAGGCTAAATAAGTAGACTATTTACTTAAATAACCTATACTAAGTATAGAATATAGTTCTCTCTTAGTACTTTTCTATTACTCTTAACTTATAGAAAGCTATTATTATATCTAGCTTAGTATATTACTTAGCTATATATACCTAGTATAATATCTTAGAGATTAGTAGGAGGGGGTAGTAGTTTTTCTTAGTAATTATATTAAAAGCCCTATAGTTAATATAGAAGCGAATTCCCCTACCTAGCTTTTTTATAAAGAGTACTAGTACTCTAGTAAGTAAGCTACTAGCTTTAATAAACCCCTTATTTAGGAGGTCTTATAGGGGTTTTTTAATACTAGTAGCTCTTCTCTTAATATACTATAGAGGGGGCCCTAGGGGAGTAATAGCTCCCTCCTATCTAGTCCTAGTATAAGGTTAATTTAGTAGTCTACCCCTAGTTACCTAGGGGGTAGTAAGTAAGCTTTATTAGGGTTAAATAGGTTAGGAAACTCCCTTAAGACCTAACTTAGTAGATAGTATTATTAATCCTCTTTTAGTTTTAGGTTTAAAGTTTTCTTAATGTTAGTTAAGCTAATAGCTTATACTAGTACCTCTATAGTACCCTCCTAGTGCTAATTCTATTATCTCGCTAGGTATTAGTAGATTATAAGGAATAAGGGTATATTAAGGAACCTTATAACCTTTATTTCCTTTATAAGGGGCGTTTTTTCTTAATCCTTTAGGTATAGCCTAACCTATCCCCTCTTATAGTATACTTAGTAAGCTATAGCATTATAAATAACCTAGCTTTACTCTATCTAGGGGCGCCCTAAGAGGATATTAAGGTCTAGGCTATTAATTATATATATAAAGAAATATTAGGTATAACTACTTATTTCTAAGTTAAACGCTACTATACCTAGTATATTACTTAGTAATAATCTACTAAGTATATACCCTCTTATAGCTTAGTATCTCTTCTTAATATATAAAAAGTAGAGGTATTAAGCTAGGGAAAGGTTAATTATTATATAGGTATTACTCCTAGTATCTACTAGGGCGTAAGCTAGATATCCTCTATTAACTCTAACTTAAATAATAATAAGCTTATTATTAGCTAGTTACTCCTATTTATATTCTTCCTAACCTAATATCTCCTTAGTAGGCTCTAGGGCCTAATTTCGCTCTAGAGTTAGTCTTTTCCTAACTCCTTATCTTCTTCTAAGGAGTTAATTACTACTTAATAGTTATTAATAACCTTATAGTATACTAGTTCTTCTTTTAAGGTCTTTACCTTTATAACCCTAAGTATCTAGTCCTCTTTATTAGGGTAGCGCTAAGTAATATAACCTCTAGCTCTATAAGTATAATAGGTATAGGGGCCCCTTATGCTCTTCTAAGGCTATTATTATTATACTAGGGAGGTACCTAAGGAGGACCTAGAGTTTTAATAGTTATAGCGCTTTACCTCCTTAACTTATAAGATATATATAGCTCTAGTTATATAGATATCCCCCTTAGTATCCTTAGTAATAAGTCTCTAGTAGGTTACTAAGTAGTTACTAGTAACCTTCTAGCGCTCTACTTTCTATATAATACTCTAGACCTTTAAGAGCTAGCTATTATAATTAGCTAATAAGTTAATAGTAATTAGCTAATCCCTTAGCCTAGGGTAAGGGAGGCTTTTAGAAGTAAGATCTAGACTTAACTAAGCTAGTTTATATTACTTATATTAGCTAGTATTTATTTAAATCTTCATAAGAAAGTTACTAGGGATTTATTCTCTTTCTACTAGAGGGTTTATAGTTAGGCTATAGCTTATAATTAGATATTTAGGTCCTTATATATCTAGTCTAAGTAGGCTATAAAGCTTTCGGGGTTATATTTTCCCCTACCCCCCCTAGCTCTATAAAAGGTAGAGACTACTTACTAGGCTATAGTATCTAAGTAGGAGTTAATAAGGTATTATATCTTTATATCCGTAGTATAGAACGCCCTATTTATAGTAATCTTATACCTTATTTATTATACCTAGGTAATATATTCCTTCTACTTACTTAAAAACTTTAGGAGTAGGGGTAGTAGCTTCTAATATATTATACTAGGTATTACTAATACCTTACTAGTAGTACTTATAAGGGTCTATATAGCTATATACTAGCTATTCCCTTACTTAACCTCCTATAACTATTACTAGAGGGACTCTATTACTACTACTAAATTAGCTTATAATAGCTTATCTCGAGTTTTAGCTATACTATTATTAACTATCTTATTAATTAATAGAGAGTAGCGCTTAACTTATTATTATTATTATAGTAATAAGCTTAAATATATAAGGGGTTAGACCTAAGTTTATTTAATAGGAGGTTATTATAATATTATTTATTTAAGCTAAAGAGGAAAAAGGGAAGTTTTCCTCTCTAGTAGAGATTTTACTAGCCTATAGGGAATAACTAGGTAAGCCCCGGGTAGGCCCTAGGTAACTCCTTAAGGCGGTGAACCTAGGCAGAAGCCTAGGTAGGCTTAACCCGGGCGTAGCCCGTAATAATAAGGAAGTACCTTCTAATTAGTATTATAAACCCTTAATTAAAGGCGAATATTACTAACTAGGTATTATAAATAGAGCCCTCTATACTAATAAGTATATATAAGAAGCTATTATGAAATTATATTACTATAAATATATTTTAGTTAACTATACCCTTATAACTTTATTACTTTTTCTACTTATCTCCCTTAGGGATAAATATATATATAAGGGTACTATTAACTACTTTAATATATCTAGTAAAAGCCTTATACTTCAGGTCTTTTTTAATCTTATTAGAGACCTCTCCTTTCTCTACTAGCCTTATATATACTTAGTAAAGGCTAAGATCTTATTAAATACTAAGGAGATTATTAACTAACTAACTTAAAAGAAGTATACTACTAGATATTATAAGCTACTTATTACTAATATAAAGATAAAGATTATTACCTTCTATTTATAAGGGAGATATTATATCTCCCTTAAGGTAGTATTATTTTATAGCTATTTTATAAGAACCCTAAATTAATATTTACTTATATAAAATAAAATTAAGAACTATCTATTTAAGCCTTTTAAAAAATAATAAGTAAACTCCCTTATAGCCTTTAGCCCTCCTAGGTATATAACTTTCTTGTCTAACTAAGGAATACTTTAAATACTACTTAAGGCTATAACTATAATAGCTATAATAACTATTATTATTATAATTATAATCCTATTAGCCTTATTAGCCTTATTACTTTAAGCTATTATTAACTACTAAAGTTTTACTATATTATATAATATACTTATAGGGTCCTTAAGAGTACTCCTTTTAGATTCATATAATAATATAGTTTATAATAGAAAATTTATAGCTTTTAAGGGGTTAAATAGGGGTAGTATATATTAAGATTTATATAAATTAAGTATTCTACAGTCTAGAGTTAGTATAGAGGTTACTAGTAAAAGATTTTACTTAAATAGATATAGTCCCTTAAAAAATGAATTTTTAAGCTATTTTTAGGGCGCTAGACCGTACCGTGGACCATACCGCGAGTTATAGATCACACCTTTAATAAATTTTAAAGCTTACTAGTAGTGCACCTTGTGGACCAGGACTTGGAGGCTAGGATCGTGTGGTCTGGAGACAAAAGCGTGGTGTGGAGACTTGAAGCGTAGCCCAGAGACACAACGTAAAGCGTGGTCTGGAGACAATTATCATTTTCATTAATCTGTCTATATCCCCAGCCCAATATCATACGCAATACAATTACCTATATAATACAAAAGCTTCGTTTAAAGATGAAGGCGTAGTCTGGAGATAATAGCGTGGTGTACCTAGTGGAAGGCATGGTCTGTGCGGAGACAAAAGCGTGGCGGGGAGACCAGATCGTGGTGCGGAGACCAAACGCGTACCTACCCTTTCCTTGAGAAACATAGAGATGTGAGTGTAATTTAGAGTAGTGCTGTAGACTCAGCGACCTTGTCCAATGTGCTGGGGCTACTGAGGTCGGCAACAAATTCAGAATTCGATGATGGGACTGGAAACTGTCTCTTAGATTGCTGGATGGGAAATGTCGGCTTCCAGTATGATACCTTACCTAGGTAGTAGGTGAGGTGAGAGGCATCCTCGATTGGCGATGCACCACCTCGACCTCAGTAGGTTGCTCTTCCCGTTTCAGTGCTCAATTTCTTGGTCCGACCCGGCCATCGGCCGAGTTTAAACATAGCACAATCCTGAGTTACAGCGAATTGATAGAGCCAAAAGGGCACAAAACAAAGGAAGAAAACAAGACGTCGAAAAGAAGAAACCATAGGTGTTATAAGTATTGCATTGTGCGCCATGTTGTTGCTGGGCTTGCCTTGTAGATCTGGGGAACGCTGTTGGGTCCAGGCTACCTTAGCCAAGGTACATACCTAAGGTACCTAGGAACCTCAGCACCTCGGCCATGGTGCGCCTCGTTATTCCTTTTCGCTCCATCCAAATTATTGCTTCTTCCTCGGCGGCGGCTGCTGCGGCGATATTGCACATCTCGTAGCTGTGCATCGCCTGCTCCGTTGTCGCTATGCATCAACATCGTGGTCTGCTGGTCTGCCGGATCGCTGGTCCTTACACCATTACCTGACGCCGGACCGCGGCCAGTTCAACTGCATTCTTCTGTGGCTTCACAACTTCACGCCTCGCGTTGGGCACCATGCCACGGCACCTCGCAACTACCTAGTCCACTATATGTCCACAGACATCCGTCATGGTCGAAAACCAGGATTGTGTCTTCCTCGCGTCAGCCTGCGCTGCAAGCCGCCGCTCGTCCGCCATCATAGACCCTTCAACGACCTGGTCTGGTTCGTCTCCTTTCCGCACTCTACACCCTTCCGACAACGTCCCCGTATGTGGAATCCTCGCCCTGAATTCCTTGAACAAATTGGCTTCCCGAAGCCGCCGTCATGAAAGAGCGTTTCCACAAGGGCTGGAAGCAGAACTCGTCATGCCATAGTTAGCGGCGTTCCCAACAAGCTCGTGCAATCCATTCGGGAGCCCTAGGAACTCCTTGATGTTATTCGTATGTGAGCTAAGCCCCTCTACCTCCGGCCCCGACCCGTGGTACAAGCCTCCTGTTAGAAATACAGCTGACTCCATTTTCCTGCAGTCAGGACCCTTCTTCGTATCCCGCGTCCGATCCGCCCAAGCTGGCTCCGGCTCCTGTCCCGGCCCCGGCGCCGACGATCTCCTCGCCTCGAACACCAAAACTCCGCCATTTGAAGTACCGTCGTGCTGCTGCTGGCTGTCGCTTGAATATGGCACCCACCGAGCCGATGAGCATGTATTGGCCATGGCGAAATACGTAGGCTATCTACAAGAATGCTTTCTAGTGTTCTGCCTCCACGAGTAGATGAGAAGCAACATTCTCGTCGACTCCTACGACGAGCTTGGTCTGGCCTGACGATTTCCGGGTGTCTGGCTCAGAGACTGGAGGACGGACGACCCCTGGACCAGGACTATTGGGGCTCATCGACCAGCGAAGCTGATGCAAACATCGGTGACAATGGAGATCACCGCTACATCCACATCAATGGCTGCCGTTGTCGTCCGCAGGCATAAAAGACGTGCAAACTTTGCGCTACGAGACAACGTCCCTTCGACGATAATTTCCCATTACCAACGCCGTAAACTCCTTTCCGGCTGGATCGGCTGCTTTTCCATGTTGCGACCAACAAGGCGCTGCACCGCACGACATGTGACCTCTTTGACAAGCTGATTAAGGAGTCACTATGATCGAGCGTATCTGGGCAGAGCTTGCAGGGGGGCTCTGACGAGTGTGCGATGTGAACGACAGGCGTTTTGGGATGCGCTGTTGGGGAAGTACGGAGAACAAGACATATCTGGCTGTTGCCCCGAGTAGTTGATGAAGAGCGGGAGTCTGGTCCTTGGCTATCAAACAAGCGACTAAGCAAACGAACAAAACATCATGCCGGGTTCTTCCTAGCACATAAGCCAAGCCAAGTCGTCATGACTGCATCTCTTGCCCCCCGACTTGCATGCAATATTGATCCGTCAAGAATTGATTCCGGAAATCTTTGGCATCGTCTGTCTGTCTCTTCCCAACTATCCGTTCATCCTGCTATCCCACTATTCCTCATCGTCCCGACCTCGACTGCGACCTCCCGATCGACAGTCACGCCAATAATCTACAACAATTTCTCACCGAAGGGGCGAGTATGTGCAACTTTCTCGGTATTCTGCTGTCTAAGAAGTGAACGGCGTTCTTCCGCATCTGGTCTGACCGTACGGTGCTGCTCCGCCCTTGATGTAATTGTCGTCCCTTTGCAGCATATTCTACGCACTCGCTCAACCATTACGCAACGTCGATCGAGTCAGCCGTCTTGTCAAACGATCCATCTCCAGATCCGAGCTAAGTTTGACCTTGATTCAACGCTGCCATTAACTGTAACTACTTAATTGTCAGCGAACCTGTCAAGAAGCGTATCTCTAACATCATCACCAGGTTCTCTCCGGCATCTGACGTATAGTTCGCTCTCTACCTGTGACGCTGACGTTTCGGATGCTCACCGTTGCTGATCGCAGAAATTGTACCGCCGCGTATCGCGGGGTCCAGCATCATCGAGATCTGCCAATCATACAAACGCACCAATTCAGCGGCGCCATCGCTCCCTTTGCTGGTAGTAGCTACTGTGGTTAGTAGTTGGACTTCATGCATACTGTCGACTTACTAGTAGTGATAACAGCGTCTTTGCACTCCTCGCATAAGATACCGTTGGAGCAGATCGAGGGACATGTTGTCGTTTCGCCCCTCTCCATGATGCGCCGCGCAACTGCAATATCAAGCTACGTTTATTCCGATAATTAGCACAGATTGGATCGAGACCGATGATGCTGTTGTCGACGGAATTCCCACAAGTGATGCTTTCTCGGTCTGGCGCGCTGTCTGGCGGCGTTGCGTCCCACTAGCAATATCCAGATGGAACTCAAAATGTGCGAGTAGAGACTAGCTATGACCTAGTGAGCTAAATATAGTGAAGCAGCAGGGGGATATAATGGAAGATGAGAAATATTACGTGCAAGATATCAGAGATAACACACTCAGCTCAATCCTCCTTAAGTCCAGACTTTAGCTCTTTCAAACCTTCAACTAACCATTTGGCAATCGGAATGGCCAAGGGATGCAGACTTCTAAAGGCAGTCATTATAGCGGCAGGCAAGCAACAATATGAAGGTCATCAAGCCTACCAAATGTCAGCAAATAACTCTGCTTGCAGCAACAACAGTCGTCTCTATTCATCGTTCAAGCCGAGTTCACAGAAGGCGCACCTGCGGAAGCTAGGCCACCTGAGGAACATGGCAGTCAAGCTTCAGGGCCCATGAATTCGGATTCAAACGCCCGCGGGTGAGCAAGGCCAGTGAGGGCAATACCGAGGCGCCTGAGCCAGTGACGCGGACAACGCTGAACTCGAAAATGAGCCTCTTTGAGTCCAACCCCCCCTCTTCGGATGCTGCTGCTGATACTTCGGCCATCGATTCGGAAAGGTTGGGAATTCCCTACAGCAAGGCGTCATATGTGATCGAAGTCTCCAAGGTCTGTCTCATAGAAACTGTTGCTGTTCAGAGGAACACAAGCTTACGTCTAGGCTTGCTAACTACCCACGGGTACCCATATGGGTAGTACCTAAAACTACCTATGGGTAGCCCTACTTTAATTACCTATAGGTTAATAAGCCTATAGGTAGTAATACCTATAGGTTAATACTATATAATACTACCTATAAATAAAAGTATCTTATAATTAGGTTTTAGTAAAAATATAAGTAAGATAATTATAAATAATTACTATAATTAAGATAATATAAATTTATTTACTATTAGATAAAGAGCTTATATCTATTAGTAGAGTTATTCTTCTCTACTTTCTAGTTATTAACTTAGAAGAGTAGCTTATAAATAAGTAAGGTATTTATTAAGATATAAGAGGTATACGTAACTAGCTTAGCTAGGATAGCTAACTTAAGTATTTTAGCTATTAAGTACTAAATTAAGGAAATAATAGCTTATTTATAAAGCTATCTAAAATATCCTTATCTTTATCCTTATCCTTAGATATAGCTTAAATACTAGCTATATTACTCTCTTTTAAAATAATAATAGAGAGGTTTAATATATTATTAAAAATCCTAAAATACTTCTTAATATTATTTTTCTCTAAAAAGGAAGAGTAAGTAAAAGCCTCTCTAATAATATACTACTACTTCTTAAACATATTAGTAATATCAGTATTATTAGAGATCTCTTTAAGTATTATCTAAGAAAGCTAAGCCTTATTATACTAATTAATGTTAATAGTTAGAGTATTAAAAATAGTATTAGCTAAAAGGTTAAAGCGAGAGTAATAGTAAATATAATAAGTAAGGCTAAATAAGTATTTAAAAGGGATAGAAGTTAGTTAGATAAATAAGAAGTCTTAAGCTATTTAATAAATATTATAAAATCTAGGGTTACTATTTTCTAAGTAAACTTAAAATTACTATATAATTTCTATAGGATATATAGCTAATTATTCTAGCTATAACTTTGGCGAAATAGTAATATATTATATTAGGATTAAAGAAGTTATTATAACTATTTCTAGCTTATTAAGATATTAATAGCTTTCCCTATTACTAGTTAGTATATTTAATTACTATATTAGATTACTATCAATAACTTTTTCTTTAGATTATATAATAATAGATTATATAGTATATATTATAATCCCTACGTTATAGCTTAGTTACTAATACTATAGCGCTCTATATCTTTATAGTATTACTTAGTATAAACCTTAATAAAGTCTTATTATACTCGAGTCCGGAGTATAGTTAAAGAAGGAAAGTCCTTAAAATAGTTAGTAAATAGGAGTCTTATATTATATATACTTATAATTAAGGTCCTAGGCTTAGGCGTAAGTAATATAATAATACTATATACCTTAAAAGACTCCTTATTAATAAGCTTCTTAATATACTTAGATAGCTTATCTTATCCGTTCTTAGTAGCTATCTAGAGTATTATTACCTAAGTATAGTTTTTATATAATACTTTTTCCCTTAGTATAGTGATATAAAGATCTAAATAGATTATTATAACTTATAATAAAGTAAAGGTATAGCTAGGAGTAAAGTTATTTAACTAGCTTAGTAGGTTAGTAAAAAGCAAAAAGGGGCTAGTAATATTAATTAAAGTATTAAAAGCTTCCTAATTAGCTTTAGTAAAAGTAAACTAAAGATATAGAGAGTACTTTTTAACTTAAGCTAAAATTATTATTTTTAGCTCTCTTATATAAATATATATTAATATAACAGAGTTCTATCTTATCTTAATATTATAAAATAAGCGTAGTAGTTACTAGTCTTTCTCAATAGACTTCTAGAGGTTAAGAAACTCTTATATCTTCTTATTAGATAGCTTTAAGGAAATAGCTAGAGACTAAATCTATAAGATTATTAATAAGTAGATAAATATTTCTAAATATTAATAGTTACTTACTTCTTAAATAACATCTCTAAATAAACTAAGAGAAGTATTTTCTCTAATATCTAGATCTTAGCTTTTTAGGTTAAATAGGTTATTATTATTAGAGTCTTCTTTATTCTTTAAGCGAGTAGTCAAGGGCTAAGACTCTATAGATATATCTACTATAGGAGTCTAAAGAGCCTTAAAAATAGCTCTAATAATTAGATTAAAGAAATATACTAAATAGCGAATATAATATATTAGCTAGACTAGAGATATTAAATCTTTTATAAGTTCCTAGGTTAAAACCTTAGGCTTAAAAGAACTTATATTATCTATTAAAATAATCTAAAAGTTAATAGTTTTCTATATCATTTAGTATATCCCCTTAAGGAGATTCAATATAGCTCTTACTTACTTAATTACTATATATCTATTAGTTATATTAATAATACTAAGGAGTATTTAGTATAACCTCTATTACTAATTAATAAAATAATCAAGAATACTAAGTAGAGAGTATTTTAAGCTAGGAGTACTTTATATATTAATTATAAGAGAGATATAAGTACAAGGAGGAATTAACTAAAGAGCTACTTATTAGATCTATAAAGCTTCTTTAAATACCTATTTTTAGAGGGTTTATTATGATAATAAGTAGTAGAGTAGATTAAGATATAAATAGAAGTTGTTAAAAGTAATATTTATAATAGAATTAAGAGAAAGGTTAGCGCTAATAATAAAGTAAACTAATACTTATTATTTTAAAGTAGGTATATTATAAGCCTCTTAAATTATAATTACTATAAAGGATTATTATAAAGATACTAATAAACTTATAGGTATTATATTTCCTCTATTCTTCTATATATAATAATATACTTTTAAGTTAAGATTTTATTATATAGTACTTATACTAGAGTTTCTAATTACTAGATAAGTAAAACATTATTAATAATATTTATAGAGTAACTTTAGCTCTCCTAAGATTAAATCATAGCCTTAGTAGAATTATACTTAATAAGGAGTCCTATAAAAAAGAGTTTAAAATAGTTTAGCTATTTCCTTTTACTTTGATTTATTAATTATTAATTATAAGGTATATCTCCTAAGTAGAACCTATTAAAAATATTATAATAGAGATTTCTAAAATATAAAAAAAAGTTAAGTAGTTTTAAGAATAGAAATAATAATTTATTAGTATAGCTATAAGCTAATAGGAGGGGAATAAGTTATTATAAGTTAAGTAACATCTAGTAGCTTAGAAATATCTAATTTAAAAGGGTCTTGCTTATAAGGGTCTAACCTAGGAGAACTTACTATTATTAATAATATACTAAGGATATAAAAGGGTAGATAACTTATAGATTACTATAAGATCAATATAAATATAAAATAAGTTATAATTATATAAGTAATTATTCTAGGGTTTAAATCTAATTAGATCTAAATCCTTTATTTCTTTTCTTCTTCTACTTATATTTATCTTTTGATACCTCGCTTACTAACTAGCCCTATATCTAAATAGAGCTCTCTATAAAGAGTAGGGAGCTTTTTACTACTAATTTAAACCCCCTTATTAAAAGTAGAGTATAATTAAAATAAGCCCTAAAAGAAGCTAGTTAGAGAGATTTTAGAAACTCTGTATTAGAGTATAAGTTATATAATAAATATTACCTAAGGTAGCCTAGATCTTAGTAGTTGATCTAAAATTAAATTACTACTTCTTAAGTAGAATCTTATAACTAAGTTTATTTAAAGAATAAATAATAGTTAATCACTATAAGTCTAAAAGAAATAATAGCTAAAAATAGCTTCAAAGAAGCTAATTTAAATTATAAAATGATAGAAGGTTTATAAATAGAGACCTAGTAATAAGTAATATAATTATCCTCTTAAGCTATTATTAAGAAGTATAGTAACTATGCTTAATAAAATTTAAAAATACTAAAAGATAACTAATCTTTTAATCCTATAAAGTAGGATTATAAGATTAGTTTAAGAAATAATATAAAGTCTTCCTCTTAAAAACTACTATTAAATTTAATTCTAATTGTAAGCTATAGAGGCTCTATATAAGATTAGTAAGTAATTCTTTATTAATATATCTAAATGTAAGAGATATCCTAATCTTTATACTATAGAACTTTATTAATATTAATAGATATAAATCTCTATATAATTTATACTAAGTATATAACCTTATAGAAGAAGGATATAGATTTAGTAAAGTAATTAATAAAGAAAATAGTAGTATAGACTACTAGATTAGTTTAGTTTACTTAGATTACTTTAGATAAATATTATAATAATTACTTACTTCCTATTCCTCATACTACTACTATTTCTTAAATTTTAAAAAAGCTCTATTTAGTTTACTTAGATTACTTTTAATAATTACTATAATAATTACTTACTTCCCATTCTTAGTACTACTACTAATTCTTAAATCTAAATAAAGCTCTACTATTTAGAGCAAAAGGTTAAGCTAATAAGTAAGCTCCTAAGCTATTTTACTAACTGATAGCTAGTTATAGGGGGTATTATTCTATATAGGCTTAAGCTTAAGGAAGAAGGGGATTAGCTATAGAATAGGACAGAATAAACTATCTATTTTAGATAGGAAGTTAACTACCTAATTAAAAGTAGTAAAGTTATTCTAAAGCTAGGATAAACCTATAAGCTCCCAAATACTTCTCTTAACTATCTAACTAGTAATTTTAGTAAATATAGCCTTAACTAATAGCTTAACAATAGGGCTATAGCAATACTTAGCTATAATATATAATATACTACGTATCTTAAGGGTAGGATAGTATACTAAAGTAAAGTTACTATTTAATTAGTATAATAATAAAAGATTACTATAGTAATATATTACTTATATCTTAATCTTCATAATAAAAGAGTTTAGGATTAAGTACTTCTACTTCTTCTTAGAGAGGCGCTTAGGCTACTAGTATTTAGTAAGAGTAAACTAAAGAAGTACTTCCTCCTTAGTAAAGATATTACTAGCTATTAGATACTTATAGCCTAGTTAAATTAAGCTATAGTTATTTATAATAGCTATACTAAAAGTAATATAGCTTAAAAGATACGTAAGCTTAATATAGAGTCTCTTAAGTATAACTTCCTAATTATAATAGAAGAAGTAGTACTCTTGGATATAGTTTTCTTATATTTATTATTATTATTAGTAATTATAGTAATTATTTATAATAATTTACTTACCTAGATTAGCTTATTAATAATTATAGCAGATTACTTAGTAATATTAGTAATAGGTATTTTATTATTAATACCTATATTAAAATTAAATAACCCCTTAATATTACTTACATTTATCTAGGTATTCTTCTTAATCTTATTAATAGGGATATCTTCCTAAGCCTTATCTCTATCTTTAGTTATAATATTATAATAGCTAGAGGGGGCTATGCTAGCTATTCTAGCGGGAAGCTAGCTTAGGTAAGTTCCCTTAGATATATTATAGAATTATTAGTATTTGAACTAAATTAATAAATAAAAGTACTTACTAGTAGGCCTTAATCTACTAGATCTCTTAAGCTTCTAGCTTAATATATTTAGCTATAGAACTATTAGTCTACTTACTTGAAGCCTTAAGGGCTTTAAGTTGATAAGGTTCCTATTACTTAAGAGCTTTCTTAGCGTAATTAACTTCCTTTTAAGCCTTATTTATATTATCAATTAACTAACGAGACTTCTTAGTATTAGTATTCTTAGAATACTCTAAGTCT
The DNA here is from genome assembly GCA_036785755.1 of Colletotrichum ledebouriae. NCBI lineage: Eukaryota > Fungi > Ascomycota > Sordariomycetes > Glomerellales > Glomerellaceae > Colletotrichum > Colletotrichum ledebouriae. Next base: position 36,052 of record JAVHLU010000263.1, on the reverse strand, counting down.
ACTTTTCGCTTTACTCCTATACTAGACCTAAGTATTTAGCTTAAAATAAATTAGTATAAAAGATTATTATAAAGGTAAGTAGAATATATTATAATTATTTCCTAGAGATATCTTATAAGGTAACTTACTAAATAACTAAGAATATTGGCTAAATTAGTTATTTATTAAGAAAGATAATAATACTTTACTTATACTAGCTATAATTACGCTTTTATTATAGTTATAATATTTAGGTAGGTAGTTATTAAGAGAGAAGTTTTTCTAGCTTTAAAATATTAAATATATAACTAGTAGTCTATATACTAGCGCGTTAATTATTATAATTTCCCCCTCTTTTATCCCAAAGAATAAGAAATAAAAGTGTTTTAAACCTTTTTATTAGAGTATTTAGAAGATTCTCTATTTAATAAGCTTATTTCTATATTTTTATAATACTTAGTTAATTAATAGTAGATTTTATAAATTTTAAAATCCTTAATAATTAGGTTTATACCTTCTTACTAAGTACTTTAAAATCCTTAATAATTAAATTCGCACCTTCCTACTAAGTTAATAAAAATTATTATATATTTTAAATTCTTTTTCCTCTCTAATTTCTGAACCTTCTTCTCATAACTTATAACTACTTAATATACTGACTAATAATTATCCTCCTAATCAATTATAGTAATTATTTATATTAAGATCTATCTAAGCTATAGCTTCTATATACTTAAAAATATAATATAAAGCTATTTAAGTTGGGAAGAAGCTTATTAAATTAGCTTAGAAGCTTACTGGATTAGCTTAAAAAATTACTCTAGCTTAGAATACTACTACTATTACTTAGAATATTACTAATCCTCCTTAGAATATTACTAATCCGGCTTTAGATATTACTAATCCTTAGGGTACTAGTAATCCTTAAGATATTAATAATCCTCTTCAGAATACTACTAATCCTATTCTAAATATTACTAATCCTTAGGGTACTAGTAATCCTTAAGATATTAGTAATCCTCTTTAGAATATTACTAATCCTGCTCTAGATATTATTAATCTTCTTTAGAGTATTAGTAATTCTATTTAGAATTCTATTATTATTACTCTAACTCTAGGTTAAAATACCTAAAGAACTAAGCCTTTTTTAGCTAAGAAAACTAAGCCTTTTTTAATTTTGAAAATAACTAAGCTTTCTTTAGCTAAGAAGACTAGACTTACTAAAGTTAATAAGAAGATAGCTAGAAAGCCTATTAGAATATCTCTCCTTAGCTAATCTCTTACTCCTAGCTAAGCTAAGAAAAGGTATTATTAGTACTTTAAAAATAAGCTTAAATTATTATAAAGAATAGCTATAAACTAACTTATTTTAGCTAAAGCTTTTTATAAGATTAGGACTTATTAGAAGTTAATTAACCTTATTATCCCTAAGCTCCCCTTCTAGTAACTTTATAAGGAGATCTATAATAATATTAGCTTTAGTAATAATAGCCTTTACTAGGAGAAAATAGCTATTATTACTCTATAGAAGTTTTTAGAGAGCTTTCTTTCTAGCGTTTTGAAGAATATATATCCCCTTAATTTCTTAAGTTTATTAAACTAATAAGGTTAGTAATTAATCTTATTACTATCTATACTAAATATATTATTATTATACCTAAGGACCTTAAACTAGTTAAAGCTATCTTAAAAGTAAGTAAGGTTTATGATAATTAGTAGGGCCTCTGGCCACTGCATAGTGATTTTACCTGCTAAAGTGCAATAGACCTTCTAACTCCGCGCCTCCTAATAATATATAGCCTTCGGTTACGTAATCGTAATTGCTAACTACCTTTCCTAACCATAGCCGTACTTATACGTGCCCGTTAATAGCTTCAGGATCTTTAACTTTATATTAATAATAACGTGGTTTTTAATTATTTAATAGACTACGAAACTATTAACTTTTCCTCTTGCGCACTACCCGCGCTGCTAATACTGCCTCTATTACTACTTCGTCCGCTAGAAGTCGTTACTATCTTTATAGTCCTCTTATTTAATCGGGTTAGCTAACGCCTTCGCAGCAGCTATATTATTATTAGCAACGCTCTCTCTATAAGTTAGCGCAAGCTATACTTACTAATAAGCCCTAAGGGGCCTAGGCTGCCTCTGCCTTAATAGTATAAAGGACCTGCTTAAAGAAGGGCTACTCTATAGGGTATATAATAACCTACCTAGCTTCTACTACTAAGTCTACTTACTTAGCTATAATATAATAATAAGTATCTCTTCTAGGGGTATTAATAAGAGCCCTCTTAAGGGCTATACTAATAATATACTATCTATATATAATAGAGTAATTAAAAAAGGGGCGGGTTTTATTAATTATATTAATACTAAACTCTCTAGTAAGCTTTTATATATTATTAGTATTAAAGGGCGTGCCTCGCGCAGGCTTAGCGTTTTTATATATAGGGTTTAGTATTAATATAGTTAAGGGATAAGGAAGAGGGAGAGGTATAAAGCCCTGCTTATAGTAGTAGAGCTTCTTATACTTCTAGCTATAAGAACCTCTTAGGAAAGACCTCTTTAGTTAAGGAGTTACTTCTTATATAGTAGCGTTTACCTTACTAGAAGGTTAACCTTTTAGGTTAAGGAGTTATCTTATATAGTAGCTTTTATAGCGCCTTATTAGAAGGTTTAGCGAGGGCGTTGCTATAAGAGCCTTAGTAGCCCGTTCGGCTCTAATATAACTAGCCCTAGTGTAGCGCGCGTCCGACTCTATATAAGGGTTTACTTATAAGTAGTAGGAATATATAGGGTTCCTATATTATTTTCCTTAACTAGTAGAGGGTATAAGTTAAAATACCTATATAGTATTTCCTGAATTATGCCTACGAACTAGGTTAATTTATTATAGTCTTTTTGCGAAGGGGCTGCGGCGTAATTCCGAGCTTAATAATAATTAGTAGTATAAATTATAAGAGTTTTCTTTTTTTTTTTTTTTAGTTTGGAATTACGCCGCAGCCCCTTTATAAAAAGACTATAATAAATTTACATAGTTTATAAGTATAATTCGGGAAATACTATATAGGTATTTTAACCTATACCCTCTACTAGTTAAGGAAAATAATATAAGAACCCTATACGTTCCTATTACTCGCAAGCAAACCCTTATATATAAAGTCGGACGCGCGCCGCACTAGGGCTAATTATATTAGAGCTAAACGGGCTACTAAGGTTCTCATAGCAAAGCTACTATATAAGATAACTCCTTAACCTAAAAGGTTAACCTTCTAGTAAGGTACTAAAGGTATTATAAATACTATTCTATAAAGAGTAACTCCTTAACTAAAGAGGTCTTTCCTAAGAGGTACTTATAGCTAGAAGTATAAGAAGCTCTGCTATTATAAGCAGGGCTTTCTACCTCTCCCTCTTCCTTATCCTTATCTCTTAACTATATTAGTATTAAACCCTATATAATAAAACGCTAAGCTTATATAATATATACCCTTTAATACTAATAATATATAAGAGCTTATTAGAGAGTTTAGTATTAATATAATTAATAAAACCTACTCCTTCTTTAACTACTTTATTATATATAGAGAGTATATTATTAATATAGCTATTAAGAGGGCTCTTATTAATACCCCTAGAGGGAATACTTGCTATTATATTATAGCTAAGTAAGCGGACTTAGTAATAGAAGCTAGGCGGGTTATTATATACCCTATAGAGTAGCCCTTCTTTAAGCTAGTCCTCTATACTATTAAGGCAGAGGTAGCCTAGGCCCCTCAGGGGTCGGTGAGTACGGCTTGCGCTGAATAGAGAGAGCGTTGCTAACGATAGCATAGCTGCGAAGGCGTTAGCTAACCCGATAAGCAGAGCTTAGTAGTGCGGCTAGGATGAAAGCAGTGCATCCCTACTCACCTAGCGGACGAAGTGGTAATAGAGGCGGTATTAGTAGCGCGGGTAGTGCGCGAGAGGAAAAGTTAATAGTTTCGTAGTTTAAATAATTAAAAACTACGTTATTATTAATATAAAGTTAAAGATCGTGAGGCTATTAATAGGTATATATAAGTATAGCTATAGTTAGGAAAGTTATAATTACATAACCGAAGGCTATACATTATTAGGAGGCGCGGAGTTAGAAGGTATATTATACTTAAGCAGGTAAAATCACTATATAGTGGCTAGAGGCCTAAGTTATAAGAGTAAATAAGGGGTACTAAGAGATAAGTAAGTAATAGTAATTATTCTAATAATAGATAATACTACTATTTAGGCTAATTACTATAAAAAATATCTATAACTTCTAATGAAAAATATAAATTACTTATAGGTACCCTACTTATAGGCTACTTAAACCTATAGGTATAGTATAAATACTATACCTATAGGCTTAATTACCTAAACCCACTTAACCTATAGGTACTTATAAGTAACTACTACTACCCACGGGTACTACCCATAACTACCTACCTATTTAGCGGGTACCCATGCTCATACCTAGTGGACTTGGGCTGTCTGAAGAAGTAAACCGGACTTCAGAGAGGCTGTGTCCTCTATAATTAGAGTTTTTTGGTTGAGCAGCGTAGCGGCAATGGGATAGCAGAATACATGTGAAGAGCACATAGCAAGCTTGTCCACAAGCCGACGACGAGTTCGTGCCTCAACGTTATAACCCTTATCTCAACCTTACCTCACTGCTAGATCCAGTTCTCTGCTGTAACTAGCCTCGTGTTAACTAGTCGCAGTTCGCTGCTCGGCCGAGGCCATGTAAGTTCAGGTCGACTCTCCAAGATAACAACGCGCCGCGCAACAATGCAGCCACGCTTATCTAGCATCTCGCCATACCCAAGAGCTTTCAGACAAAAAGAAGGGAAAGAACATACAACACCGGGCATTTGCCGGTCGTCACCGACCCGACTACTACTCCAGCCCTCATTGGCTTATCTATGGGAGAGCGGACGGGATCCCGAGTTTTCCAATGGGTATGGTCGTATGTGCCAGCAATTGGGGACAGTACAGCCTAGGTATCATCCACATCCACTGAGGGTGAGAGTTCTTAGTAAACTGGTTGTTCACTTGGGTGGCTGGGTCAGCCGTTTCCCGATCGAACCCAACGCAGAACCTAAGCGTAAGCGACTAAGGGGAAAGGAAACACAGACGTAGCAATTAAGAACGAGGCAAGGACGCAGGTAGGTTTGCGAATGCGAACTGCAGTGGTGATGAGTTGGTTTTTTCCCCCCACGATGTACCTTGGGTGCCTAGGTAAGGTGAGTCCAGAGGTAGCGCGCAGAAAGCCGCAGTGAGAGGTGGTGGCAAGCCCTACTACCCCTTCAAGTGCTGCACTTCCGTGCAGGCATTTACATCACTGTCCCACTGTATCATAGGGGCTTCATCAGTGGACTACCCGCTGTGATATCTTATTTCCGGCCTGCCCCCACGCCGGAGATGAGCACGGGCCCTTGTACCTGGGGTTATCAGAGTTTATCTATTGGCCCAAAACCTCTGATCTAAGGTACCTAAGGTTGGTAGGTACTTTGCGCCTTGTGAGGTATAGTCGTCCCCTGAGATTGACCTCTCGGAAAATGCTGAGGTATGTAACGCAGTTGAGCCCTGCGAATACTGACGTCCTAACGCCTCCTTGAGCTCATGCGACGCCCTTCACTTTATCCATTATTGATCCATCGCTGCGGAGTCTTCTCCCACTCAGACGACATATGTCGACCGCAATTATTCGACCGACTTCGAATACACATTTCCAGCAACAAACACCTTGCCTTGCTCATCACTTCTGGCCACCCTGCACGCGCCGAGCCCTTCACGAGAACACCGAAACCATTACTAGCAGCATACGCCCTCAATCACCGTCTTTGGACTTATTCAACACAAACAACTTCGCCAAACAGCGGCGGCTAGGCTAGCTGACATGTCGACTCGTCTCACCAAGATTCCGACCAAGCGATGCTCCTAATCGCTTCACCATATCATTGGATTGACCGTCATCTTGCTGCGTACTCTCCTGCTTTCGAAAAGCGAGGCTTTGTCTCTCGGGTTTGATCAACGTTAAATATAGGTGCAGCCACGGATTTGACATCCTCTCGTTCTTCGTCTAGCATACGGCTGCGAGGGGTTGGCGTCAGCGCTTAGCACCTTTTGCCGAAGGAGCTCTATCGACAAAAAATTCTCCAACGAGCACCCTTTTGAAAACAAAGGACGCCCAAAGAGTCACGATCTCCTCAGCCCAGAGCGTTTTGCAAGAGGAATTGGATGAAACCACCGGCAACGAAGAATTCTCCTGCGAGCCGGTCGAGGACTTTGGAAACCGGAGTTTGGAACCTTTTCAAGAACAAGTACTTCGACTCAGTTTTCTCAGCCTTGACGACGGTGACATCCTGTCTCACGAGAGCCGCCGATGGCCCTCAGATGAGCAGAACTTGGCCATGCGATTCGACGACCCTGTCGGAGAGGCTACGACCATCTTGGAGCAGAAAGTTGCGTCCATATTCGCACTCACCTACGCTAACACTATCATCCTACGATCCACCTTCACCACATATGTCCCTGATGATCCCCATGCACCTCGCCAGAGAAGCCGACCGTGCTCATCAGCCTCGGGACCGAATTATGTGTTCTCAAAGCCGCAAGTGGGAATGGCAGGCTCTGAGGCCTTGGTTTGAACCGCATTATGATCTTGGAAACGGCAATGATGTCTCAAAAATGACGTTTTATGGCCAGTAAGAACATCGCGGGCGCTGGGACAAGAGCTTCTCACACGGACTCATCTTTTAGCGACCTTCCCTTTCAGTAGACAGGTGCGGACCAACACCCCAAGTCACCACATTGGCTCTCTCGAGTACAACTATCCTTTACGCGGACGATCGCACGACAAGCAGCTCAGATCTCCTTACCACCGTTACCATTGCGCTTGCTGTTGCAATGCGGTAGTATCCATACCTAGGGCGACGTCTTCTGCAAGCAACCACTACCGCTCCAGCTTCTGGACCAAGAGAAAGCGTCGAAGTTTGTTTCTCGCCAATTTCCATGGCGAGTCTTCATCTTCGTCTCGTCTCGCCTTGCCTTGTCCGGCGATGCAATTCAGCGGTCGGAACATCAGCCCCTGCTTGAATACATACGGTTCTGTTGATCTTCGGATGCGACACTGCTCGGTTTGTTCGTTTATTACCTCGACTTGACACGAAATAGACTTGCTAACGCCGAGACGCGCCTAGAGAGCCTTACCCCCGTCATTAGTCCGGCATCTGTCAACTTGTCAAGCAGCGTGCCGCCATCGTCCAGACTCGACCCTGCGACGAATTCCCTACCAGAAGCAAGAGTGGCTGGCCCACGCATTCCCCCGAGAATTTCCAGCAGAGGCAGAGCTCGCGACAGGCAGTTCATCGCTGTCCTCATAATCAAGGACAAGGAGAACATTGAGAGACAACAGCTCACGGCCTTCCTTGGAGAAAGGCGTATCGAATCTAGTTAAGGAAGATGTGACTACCTATGGAGAGCCCTCAGAGTATGTTATCAAAGAGCAGAGCATTCAAAGAGGACCGACAGACGACCACGCGACGCAACTCGCAGCAGACCAAGCTCTTGGCACACCTACCATGCCAAGACCTGAAAGCACCGCAATAGGACTTGGACATCATGAGGAAACCGAATGCGCTTTCCCAGTCGGAATCTCACGTCTGCATAAGTGTCCCCTAGTACTTCTGGGGTCTGAGGGAGAAACATTGCATATATTCTTGCGAAGAAGACTAGGAAGACTTTCACCCGCTCCTCCCGCGATGAAGATTCGCACCAGCCCGGTCAAGAAGTGTACCTCCAAGGCCAGGAATGAGAGAAATAGGAAAGCTTCTGCTTCTTGGGGCAATGGTATCGCCGCAGCTGCCAATAATTCTTCCACCGCAGAGCCCAAATTCGACCGTTTTCATCGCCGACTTTACCTGAAGTACCTTAGGGCAGAATATAGCGGGTGGGGAGGCAAGACGAAGGAGGGCAATTACAACTTTGCCAAAAGTGTGATCAGCTGCGATTGAGAGCGGTTGACGAACTGTAAGGAAGATTCCTGGATACTGGCTGCCACTCAGAGAGCCGCCATGCAGCACGAGATTGAGTACGAGATTGAGTACGAATTCCGGGGAGATGTCGCGAAGTGGGACGATTAGGAAAAGTCAGAGATTTGGGCCAATTTTCCATCTATCCCCTGCCGGACAGCACGTTGCGCCGAATTCAGCGCTCTCCTCCTAGGGCTTTCAACAGAAAACCAAGACCACCGACCAGATTCTGTCATTACATTCTTTGCTACCTATCAAATGGGGCTCAAGATGAAGCAGAACAGGAGAACGGGAAAACCGAGCTTCTCTTACTTCAACTGAACCAAGTTTCAGGCTTCACATGGCCATGAGATCATGTCGGTCTCAGTCGGTCTACAATCAAATTGTATGCTAAACGTCCCAGATATCAGACTGCGAGCAACCCCGAAGTGCCTTCCAACTTATGCTCTGTGCTCGAGAGTCTCAGAAAGCACGCGCGACGACTCCAAGTGCAGGGTCTTATCCTCATCGTACCTGGCCTAACCTCGCTCGACCTGGAGGGACATCATGTCTTACCACACCACTTCACTTCGAATACTACCAGTTGCTCTGACGAGTGCCACTGGCGGAACTTGAGAATGATGGAATGGTCCCGCGAGTGTCTTACTCCCCAAATATCGCCCCCTCGGGCTCCTGACGTCGGGGGCTTGTCTCTCTCCGAGCTACGAAGGCCTGCTGGAAAGCGTCTGAGCGAGACACACATGAGTTTCAGAGCTCAAGTGCCCTACCAAGTGCTGACATTATGCCAGGCTACTACTCCAGAGAAAAGAGAGGAACCGAGCGCGAAACAAGTGGCATGGTCGACTCATGCCTCCAGCAAAATGCGTAAGGAAGACGCTTATAATACAGTCGACCTGACGGATGACTTATTGCCAATGGTCTTGATCGGCCAAAACTCGATAGTTTGCCCGAGCCGCTATAGAAGTATACCCGAGTAACAGTTGGCGTCGGCATACGCGTCGTCGTTGATTGAAGTATGGCATGGCGTGTCAACGCATGGGAGCAGGGTAAGATGATGTTGCCAGAACATCCACCACGCAGGCGCTGGAGGCTCGAGTATGTGTCCGTCGAATCTTTCAGTGTTGACTAGACATTTCGACACACACTCCTGCTTCTTGCGGCTTGTTGTCGTGTGTTCACCGAGTCTAGTACTGCGCCAATGCTACTGATTATGAGAATTGGTGCGCCCGATGCACGCCGCAGCCACCTCATTCAGTTCTTGTCGATACCTACCCATGCCAAAAAGACTTTCTGCCCTAGCTCGCGCTTGAGTCCATTTACAGACGCTTATTTGCTCACTTCGACATGCCAGGCCGAGTTTGCTTGTCGGTTCCCTTGGTCACCTTTCTCAACTTTGCGACCGCGCCTCTTCAGGTTTATCAGTGCCCGGCATCATTTCCTCCTCAGTCGGTACTCCACGTACTAGGCTGAGCCACCAGCAGCATTTCTTTTCCATCGGCATTCTGACTAAATCCTACTCAAAGGAAACAAGTTTAGGATCCCCGCAATGCCTTCAATAACAACTCCTGGCAATGAAGCTCTGTCCTTTACCAACCTGTTTCCTTCACTATCCCGCGTCTGCCGCAATTTCTTTCACTGTTTCTCCGTCCTATACCATAAAGTCCACACAACCTCTCGCTTCAACGTCTCCGGCCCACTTTCCCTCGGAAGAGATCCACTCGATTCTTATTGCTTATCCCTTTCCCAGGCCAAGTCCATCCTTCCAAAGCTCTAGGCCTGTTTGCCCCATAAGAAGGCCAGATAAGGTATCGAAATAACAATAATTGTAAATCCGAGTTCCTCCATCGCATGCGTCTCGAACATGGCGTTTCCCACTCTGTTCATTAGTCTGCGCAAGTACAGTCCAACTCGCAGTTAGTGGCTCAAGCTTGAGTCGATGTCTATACGAAACGTCATTATATCTTTTGCCGTTATCAGTAAGAATACTGCCTAGAGAGATGGAGTTAATCTATCTTGGGAAGCTGGACTAAATAACTAATGATCTAGGAAGTGTTACCACGGCAATATCTCCTGCAAAACGGCAAGCCTGCCTCAGGCCGTGACTCGGGTTCCCTAGAGACCTCGACGACGCCTGCTCCGTTCTGAACCCAGAGAGCCTTGTCCCCTTCAAAAGAGTCTTATTTTCGGTCTTTGTCCTGTCATCCGAAATGCAGTGCAATATCCGCCAACTCCATCATAGTCGTCAAAGACCAAGTTTCATGCGACCTGCTAATGAGGTCTCCGAGGTATCGGGGCAGCAACACTAGCGGGTATCGTCGATACTGATGCAGGCACTAGAGCCTGGTTTGCAACTCACCAGTGTTGACCGAGTCCGGACATCCGATATATCTGGGGCCTGGATCATGTCCGCCGCTCGATACGCTGTTCGATGACTACAATTCGGATCGATCGCAGGAAGCCAAACCGAAGCCTCAGCGACAACATGAGTTCGGCTGTAACCAAAGTGCTCGCCGGCATGCACCCGCGTGGAATCTAGGAGCATCAAGCTTTGAAGCCCCAGCGCAGTCACCTTTTATTAAGCTCATTACAGTCATCAGGAAGGAAAATCGGGTGTTAGAAGCTTTGGCGGTTTTGTCTGTTAAATATGAAGTGGAAGATACACAAGACACGATCACGACTTCCACGGCCACTTACATGCCGTCAAAGGGGTCCAAAAACATGTGCCGCGACGTATAGACACAGATAAATCACATCAGTGGACAGAAGCCACTGACAGTTGGTACGCTCCCGGAGTGTCGCGAATACTTCGTGTCTCGCAAGGCTTTCGCAGCTCGACAACTACGTCAAGGACAGGCTCCCAGATCACTGCAGAAAGTGAGTCGGAATTCTCTTTATGTACAAGACTCTGGTCTTTCCATTGCAATCCGATCAAGGTGAAAGCAGGTGTATCAAGATGAACGTGACAGACTACAGCCTCATCGGCCCGCGGTCCCAAATCTCCTCGAGCTTGGCTTGAAATTTTAAGAGATTGCAACTAACAGCAAGGCAATCTAACAATATCATGTGTTTACACTTCAAGCCTCAGTAGAGTAGATGAGGTCGAAGCGCTTATTTCATGAGCGCCTCGATGAGACAAAGAGGCCTATTCTTGTCAACTTGGTACTTTCGAGGACCCTCTATACCAGGATCATCGCCAGACACAAAACGAGACTCATAGTGTTCCCCTGCACCGCTAAAGGTTTCTCATAACACAACATCGAAGCTCAAATAAAAAATCCATGCCTTCCTTGCGGCCCCAACGATGAGCACTTTCTCAATTAGAAATTTTGTCAGTTTTCCAACAGCACCTCAGAGACTATGTCAAGATCTACGACTTCTCCTGATTGAGCGCCTCGTCTCAGTCTCCAAAACCTACTCATAAGAGCCTCATGCACAAAGTTTTGAGAGGAATTTATCTCAAACTATGAAATGTGCGAGCATCTTGGTACTTTGAAGAATTGTAGTGAGTTTCAAGTTTGAAGTGGGTGACGTGTGAATGAGATAGCAATCTGCTCCTATTGTATGATCTTTCATATTCAAACATTAGGTTTTGCTCGGTTGATCATCTATTAGCCACATTTCCTGGTCCTTAGGTTGGCGTGAGTGAAATATAAGGCCTATTGGGGAGTTTCGGATAATCTATGGCCGAGTGGCTAGATAGAATATATATCAAACGAGTGAGTCTAGTGAGTGAGAATACATATCTAACGAGTGAACGTACAAGCCCCGTGAGTATATAATCCAGCAAACTGACAGCATCTTAATGAGATCAAGTAACTTAGTACCTTAGATCTCATAGATAGAAGAGGTTAAGGAGGCCGTAACATGCATCATGAGATGCATCCTCATGAAATAGGGTTCAATCTTTGTGTTCAATTCATTTTTGAGTCTCCAAGGCAGGTCAGAGGTGAGACATTACTGAGTCCGCACAACCCACAGAGGCCGCACAGCTCAGCAAAGAATATATTACAGAGGAACGACCTCCTAGTTCTTTGGGGTCTTATGTTATCAATGACGTCCACAGCAGCACCTCGCGCCTTACGTTTCATTTCGATTGCCACATCATTCTTTTCTGCCTCTCAAACAGTGCCTGCTAGAAAACAATGAAATCTGAAGCAGACTCATCGCGTTTCGGAGGGCTAGTTGCTGCCCCTCGCTGTGGCTGAAGTGAAGCCATTGAGCTAGAGCGACGACGTTTCTTGTAGCTAACGGCCTTCCATTTTATTCAGCGTTTAGAGCCGTTTAAAACAACCCAAAATAGCGATCCCACGCCGCGCGAATACTTGCGAAAACATGAGAAGTATGGCTTACCATAGTTCGAATTTAGCACTAACCCTGCTCCAAAGGAACACCCGCAGTTCGACAGTCGTAGAAACGGCTCATCCCTGCCGTCCGTCTTACAAAGGTGTCATCTAGCAGCTGGCGGGTTGACTCTCACCAATCCCACGCCAGTACAGATCCAAAAGAGGCAGGTTACATGACTCTGAAAACTGAGATTCCCCAAGTCCATAAATTTGCGGACGCAGAAGTCACAGCACCTTATCGTACTATATACTAGTTTACTTATCTAAGTTATCGCCTCTATAAAGACACACAATCTATGTCTCAATATGTAAAGTAACCATGAGTACGAGAGGCTGAAGTGTGTTGATAAGCTGGGTGTGTTATTTGAAACCGCTCTACGAGTGTCCATGGCAGAGCACTTTTGACGACTGCCGCCTGAGATCAGCTCACGGATAAACGAGTCTTAAGATGGATGGCTTTTCATAGCAGGGATCACTGAGTAGGGTCAATGAAAAGGACTAGTGATATATTAATCCAAGGGCTCGGATGTAGCCAGGGATGTAGACGTGGCCAGGGATGTAAAGCTCATCGAGACAAGAACATCTAGTATTAGCCGATCGAAGACAATTAAGTATCTTTCATATAACACGCAAAATTACGAGAGGGAATGAGTCAGCTACATAAGCAGTTTTAGACTTCAACGTGGTCATGCACGTCATTCTTATTTGAGAGAGATCTTTCTCTCGGCCCGCTTAGAGATGTTTATAGTTAACCGAACAGACAGTTAACCTTGCTTCCCAATAAACAGCCCGGCTTCTTGGAAAAGAGCAAGAGAAAAGGCCGTGGGTGCCCATAACTACACCTACATTCCATTGCCAGCCTGACGTGCCCCAGAAGCCTTCAGTCTATGTCAGCCCACCTGGCCATCGCCTAATTGTTCCCTTTCCAATGTCAATCATACTCTATACTATACTAGTTATATAATATATATACTAGTGATATGCTAGACAGGTGCGCAACTAGGTCAAAATACCTTTATTAACGGTCTATAAGGCCTCTTGGGCAGCTTTTATAGATAATGTGATGTAGTTTAGGCCCGGACGAGGGATGAATCTTGCGTTGAAGACGAGCTTCTAGGCCGGCACCAGACGCAATCGAGGAACGGGATGTAATTGAACTGCGTCTATGAGTCTCTGACTGTCATTATGGTTTGAATCTTGAAGGTTATACGAGCGTCAAAACCGAAGGCTCATTGGTTGAACGAGGTGTTCGTCAGTCGCCCTTACAGATAATGTCTGGGCCGCATTTGCACACGTGGACAGGGCCCGTCGACTTGCACCGTGTTAGGCAATAGTATAGCCAGCGATCATGATGCGAGACTCGATGTATTGAGATATATATATATAACTAGCAAAAAGGGGCTAAATTAGCTTATATATATATAAGTTCAGTATTAATATATAATTAATATAAATAACCTATATTTAGGCGTAAACCTATATCCCGGAATATCCAAGCTATATATACCTCGCTTAGTGCGATATATAGGTCTAATATACCCCCCTAGATCTTAAAATAAGGCTATTATAAGATCTAAACTCCCTACTCTATTATTAAAGCTACTATACTATAAGTATATATTATAACTCGCGCCTTATAATACATAGGTCTTAGTAATATTATAAATTATTACTATATCCTCCCTAAATTACCTAAGAGCGTTTAGTATAATAATATAGCTTACTACCTTATTAGATATATCAAACCATAAGAGCTAATAACTTAACCTCGAGGTCTTAGGTTTAATTTAGAGCTATAGAGGTAATAGCTATAGTTATATAGCTATTAAAGTAGCCTAGCTAAGCCTTAATATTATTAAGATATAAATACCTTATACTTTATATAGTTAAGCTTAATACTTAAATATAATTAAGTTTATAAGTTCTTATAAGAGGTAGCTCTAAGATATCTTATTTTAATTAGATATATACTTAGTTATCTAGGATTAATCTCCTATTATAAAGCTATAGCGCCTAGTCCTCCTTTATTATTTAGTTTTACTAGATTTAATAAATATGTTATTAATTTAAAATATAGAGTAAATAAAAGCGATATTAAAGTCTATAAGATATTATATAAGTATCCTATGAAGCCGTATATAAAGAAGACCTATAGAATATATAATAAATAATAATACTTAATAATATACTACATAATATAGCACAGTATATTTTAGTACTAATAATACTATCTATACTATAGATAGAAAGGTCTAGAAAGTCCTAGAAAGCCTTATCTTTAATATACTTTCTAGCTAAGAACTAAAAGAGTTTAAGCTATAAACTTAATATATAACTAATCCTAAATAGGATAGATATATACATAATATATTATATAAGCTATTATGTAAGTAATTATATAATAGAAGCCTCTAGAAGGCTTAAGATAAGTATAAATAACCCCCCTTTCCTCCTAGCTAGCTAGTTACTAGTTAATAAGCTAAAATAATACTTCTTTTAATACCCCTATTACTACCTAAGCTACTTAGCTAATTATATTATATAATTACGTAACCTAAGAGGTTATAAGCCTAGCTCTAGCTAAATATACTCTACTTATTATTATAAGGTATATACTAAAGAAAGAACCTAGGAAAAGAAATCTGAGAAACCCCTAAATAAATCCGAGATGAATCTAAAAAACCTCTATAATACTGAAAAGTATCCGAGAAATATCCGAGAAATATCTAAGAAATATCTAGGATATATCCGAGGACTTTTTTATACTTAAGAGATTTACTCTCTATATATAAAGGATTTTTTCCTTAATACCTTAGAGATTTATTCTCTATATAAAAAGGATTTATTTTCCTTAATACCTTAGAGGTCTATTCTTTATATAAAGAGGATTATTCCTTAATAGTTTAGAGATTTTATAAAGACCTAATATTCTAGGGATTTACTCCCTTATAATATCCAAGGGATTCATTCCCTAATATCTAAGGGATTTATTCCCTAATATCCAAGGGATTTATTAATATGTAAGGGCTTTATTCCCTAATAATTAAGGGTTTTATTCCCTAATATCTAAGGATTTTATTTCCTATTACCTTAGAGATTTATCTCTTATAATACTAGAGGCTTTTCTCTTATAAATCTATAGATTTATCTCCTATAGAATAAGAGACTTATCCCTTATGAAATAAGAGATTTATCCCTTATAAAACAAGAGAAATATCTCTTATAAAAGAAAAACGAGGGATTTCTTCTCTATAATATTAAAAGGATTTATATTTTAAGTGTTTATTCCCTATTATACCAGAGATTTATTTCCTCTAGAAATATCTTAATATCTAAAGGAATTATTCCTTACTCTCTTAGGAATTTATAGCCTAGAATATAAAAGATTTATTTCTTATAATACTAGGGTTTTACTCCCTATAATACTAGAAATCTATTTCCTAGAATATAAAGGATTTATTTCCTATAATACTAGGAATCTATTCCCTATAGTCCTAGGGAATTATTTCCTATAATACTATATATCTACTATAAATAATAGGAATTTATTTCCCATAATATTAGAGATTTATCCTCGACAATAAAGATTTCTATCTTTTATAACTATAATAATCTTAAGAGATCTTATCTCTTTTAAAAGAAAGATAATAATATATGATAATAAATAAAGGAATATATTTCCTTAGTAAAAGAAGGATTTCCTTCCTCAATATATAACAGCAAAATAGAAACAAATAAAAGGGATTTAGTTCCTTAATAGGAAGCAATTTACTTCCTTAAAAAAGGAATTTATTTCCCTAATATAATAAAGGAATTCATAGTCTTAATATTATAGGATTTATATCCTATATCCTTAATAAAAAGAAGGGATTTATAGTCTTAATACGAAAGGATTTATTAAGGTCGGAATCACGCCGCAGCCCCTTTATAAAAAGACTATAATAGATTCACCTAGTTTATAAGTATAATTTAGGAAATACTATATAGGTATTTTAACTTATACTCTCTACTAGTTAAGGAATTTAATATAAGCACCCTATATATTCCTACTACTTATAAGTAAACCCTCTAAATATTATAAAGTTAGATATACGCTATACTAGGGCTAATTATATTAGAGCTAAACGGGCTACTAAGGCTCTTATAGCCTAGAAATACTCTCGCTAAACCTTCTAGCAAGGTGCTATAAAAGCTACTATATGAGATAATTCTTTAACCTAAAAGGTCGACCTTCTAATAAGATACTAAAGGTAAAAGCTACTATATAAGATAACTCTTTAACCTAAAAGGTTAACCTTCTAATAAGGTATTAAAAGTATTATAAATACTATTATATAAGAGGGAACTCCTTAACTAAAGAGGTCTTTCCTAAGAGGTTCTTATAGCTAGAAGTATAAGAAGCTCTACTACTACGAGCAGGGCCTTATACCTCTCCCTCTTCCTTATCCTTATCCACGAAGTCCTAGGCATACCTATAACCCACCACAAATCCTTAGCCATGTCGGCACCAGACCCACGAAAGGATTTATATCCTATATCCCTAATAAAGAAAAAGAAAAGAACTTATATCCTTAATAAAAAAAGGGATTTATTAAGTTCGGAATTACGCCGCAGCCCCTTTATAAAAAAACTATAAGAAATTCACCTAGTTTATAGGTATAATTCGGGAAATACTATATAGGTATTTTAACTTATACCCTCTATTAGTTAAGAAAAACGATATAGGAACCCTATGTATTCCTACTTAGAAGCAAAACCTCTAAATATTACTATATAAAATCAGATATGCGCTATACTAGGGCTAATTATATTAGAGCTAAATAGGCTACTAAGGCTCTTATAGCCTAGAAACGCTACTATGCGAGATAACTCCTTAACCTAAAAGGTTAACCTCTAGTAAGGTGCTATAAAAGCTATATAAGATAACTCCTTAACTTAAAAGGTTAGCCTTCTAGGAAGGTATTATAAATACTATTATATAAGAGATAATTCCTTAACTAAAGAGGTCTTTCCTAGAGGTTCTTATAACTAGAAGCATAAGAAGCTTTATTATTATAAGTAGGGCCTTATACCTCTCCCTCTTCCTTATCCTTATCCCTATAGCCTATATTAAATCCTTAACTATATTAGTACTAGACCCTATATATAAATACGCTAAGCTTAAGCGGGATATACCTTTTAATATAAATAACGCGCGAGGGATTACTAGAGAGTTTAATATTAATATAATTAATAAAACCTGCTCTTTTATTAACTACTCTACTATATATAGAGAGTATATTATTAATATAGCCCTTAAGAGGGCTTACCTTAATACCCCTTAAAGGGACTCTATAAGGTATAATAGTATTAGAGCTTAGTAAGTAAACTTAGTAGTAGAAGTTTAATAAGTTATTATATACCTTATAGAGTAGCCCTTCTTTAAGTAAGTCCTCTATATTACTAAGGTAGAGGTAGCCTAGGTAGCCTAGGCCTATTAGGGGAACGTTAGTAAGTATAGCTTATACTAACTACTTTAATATAGGGAGAGCGTTGCTAATAATAGCATAGCTACGAAGGCGTTAGCTAACCCGATCGAATAAGAGGACTGCTTTAACTATATAAATTAATAAAGTCTAAGATAGCTAGTATATAGGACGCTGCTTACTAAAGATAGTAACGACTTCTAGTAGATAAAGCGGTAATAGAGGCGGTATTAGCAGCGCGGGTAGTATATGAGACGAAAAGCTAATAGTTTTATATAATTAAAAACCACGTTATTATTAATATAAAGTTAAAGATCGTAAGGCTATCTAGTATAGCACGTATAAGTGTAGCTATACTTAGAAGAGTTATAATCACGTAACTAAAGGCTATATATTATTAGAAGGCGCGGAATTAGAAGGTGTATTATACTTAAGCAGGCAAAATTACTATATAGTAGCTAGAGGCTAAAAGGGATTTATATTCGTAGTATAAAGGACATTATATCCTATATCCTTAATCTATAATGATTTTATACCCTTAAATATAAAGGGATTTTATATCCTTCAATATAAAGGGACTTTATATCCTTAAAATAAAAGAATTTATATCCTCAATCTTAATAAAAAGGGGATTTATTTCCTTAATAAAGAAAATAATAATAATAATACTTAAAAAGACTTTTATATTATAAAATATATCTTTTATATCCTTTAGAGATTTAAGATATACTCTCTTATATAAAAGGATAATAATACTTCTTATAACAAAGATATAACTTCTATACTCTATAGTAAATACTAAGAGTATTTTCATAATAATAATAAATATGTATACTCTTAGATATAAAGAGTATTATAATAATCATAATATAAAATGTAATAAGTATAAAATAAAGCCTAAAGAGATTAATTTCTCTCTAGGTAAAATAAAACAAAGAGATATATTTTTCTTAGTATATTGAGTAATAAATAATAATAATAATATCCTTCAGGAATTCCTAATCCTAAGGAAATATATAAAAAAAGGAAACTAATAAAGGAAATATATATAAAAAGAATAATAATAAAGGAAATATACATAATAATCTAATACCCTTTCTACTTTAAAAGGGGAAAGATACATAATACTTCATATATATATATATATATATAAGAGAATAAATAAGTTCTCTAGAATACCCTCAAGAGTTTCTACTCTTAAATATATAAAAAACTTTACTATAACATAATATCTATATAAAAGAAAGGAATTTCTCTTTCGATAATATTAATAATAGGAAAGAGATTTATAATAAATATATAACTAAACATAAGAGAGATTTCTCTAACTAAGAAATATATATATATATATATATATATATATATCTTTAATACTATAACTTATAACCTATACTATATAGTATAATACACTCTTTTGAAGAGTACAAAATCTACTCTAAAATAAGTAGAGGGTTAATAATAATATAATAATAATACTAAGAGAAATAAATAAGAAGAATAATATTCTTCTTGGTAAATATAATAATATATAAGGAGATTGAAAATACTCCTTGTCTAAAGACCTCTACTCTAATATATATAAAAAAAAGAAGAAGGAATAAAGAAGAAAAAGGGTTTATCTATAACAAGCTATATAAAAGAAAAAAGAAGGAAGGAAAAAGGAATAGCCTTTATTAACCTGCCTCTTAATAATCATATAATATTCTATTTGAAATATAATAGGATTTACTTACAATAGTAGAAGTATGAGGTCTATAGCGTAGCTTACTATAGATCTTATTAAGGATCATAAAGATAAACCTAAAAATATAAAATATAATATATAATATACTTCTAAGTATATATAAAAATCCCTCAAAAGGAGCATTTATGTATATTTCTTTCTAGAAAGGGTAGCCGCCTAACTATAATAAGAAAAGATATAAAAGAGACTATAATAAGAAAATATATAAAAGAAACTATAAGAATAATAATCATAAAATTCTTCTACTATAATAAAGCCTATATACCGCTCCTAAAATAATAAAAGGCTTTCTTACTTAAGGGTTAGATCCTTACCCTTATAATAAAAATACTATAATAATAAAAGCTTAGAAGTATATATAAAAAGATAAAGGCTTATATATATAATAAGAAATATAAAAATAATACTCCCTATATAAAGTAAGGGGGGAGTATAAGTAATAATAACCTACACTTAAAAGAAAAGAATAATAATAATAATAAATATATAATACTTCTTATAAAGCCTACTTTAGGTCTACTAGAGTAAAGTAATCTTCTAGAATTTAATATATTCTAGAAGATAAATATATAAGGAGGTCTCTAGTTCTATATATATATATATATATATATATAAAGAGGTAACCAATAATAAGATATAATAATAATACTCTAGGCCTTTCCTTAGGAAAATAATAAAAAAGAAGTTTTACTTCTAAAGTACCTAAGATATAATATAATAAGATAATAATAAGGCTATAATAAGGCTATAATACTTATAATATAAAGAGTGCGAGGGGTTAGACCTGAGTTTATTTAATAAGAGGTCGCTATAATACTATTCATTTAAGCTAAAGATGAAAAGGTAAAGTTTTCCTCTCTAGTAGAGATTTTACTAATCTATAGGGAATAACTAGGTAGGCCTTAGGTAGGTCCTAGGTAGGCTTAACCTAGGCGTAGCTTATAATACTATTCCCCTCCTATCTAGTCCCCCCCTAGGTATAGGCTAGGTTATTATTATTATCTATAACTAGCCTATATAGGGCTTTATTAAGCTCGGAATTACGCCGCAGCCCCTTCGCAAAAAGACTATAACAAATTCACCTAGTTCGCAGGCATAATTCGGGAAATACTATATAGGTATTTTAACCTATACCCTCTACTAGTTAAGGAAAATAATATAGGAACCCTATATATTCCTACTACTTATAAGCAAACCCTCTAAGTATTATAGAGTCGGACGCGCGCTATACTAGGGCTAATTATATCAGAGCCGAACGGGCTACTAAGGCTCTTATAGCCTAGAAACGCCCTCGCTAAACCTTCTAGCAAGGCGCTACGAAAGCTACTATATAAGATAACTCCTTAACCTAAAAGGTTAACCTTCTAGCAAGGTACTGCGAACGCTACTATATAAGAGGTAACTTCTTAACTAAAGAGGTCTTTCCTAAGAGGTTCTTATAGCTAGAAGTATAAGAAGCTCTATAAGTAGGGCCTTATACCTCTCCCTCTTCCTTATCCTTATCCCTTAACTATATTAGTACTAGACCTCGTATATAAAAACGCTAAGCCTATACGAAGTATACCCTTTAATACTAATAATATATAAGAGCTTATTAGAGAGTTTAGTATTAATATAATTAATAAAACCCGCTCCTTCTTTAACTACTCTATTATATATAGAGAGTATATTATTAATATAGCCCTTAAGAGGGCTTTTATTAATACCCCTAGAGGGGATACTTATTATTATATTATAGCTAAGTAAGTAGACTTAGTAGTAGAAGCTAGGCGGGTTATTATATACCCTATAGAGTAGCCCTTCTTCGAGCAGGTCCTCCGTATTATTAAGGCAGAGGTAGCCTAGGCCCCTTAGGGCTTAAACGTTAGTAAGTATAGCTTATACTAACTGCTTTAATATAGAGAGAGCGTTACTAACGACGGCATAGCTGCTGCGAAGGCGTTAGCTAACCCGATCGAATAAGAGGATAAAGATAGTAACGACTTCTAGCGGACGAAGCGGTAATAGAGGCGGTATTTAATAGTAGCGCGGGTAGTATATAAGAGGAAAAGTCGATAGTTTTATAGTTTAAATAATTAAAAACCACGTTATTATTAATATAAAGTTAAAGATCGTGAGGCTATCTAGTGGGGTATATATAAGTGCGGCTATGGTTAGGAAAGGTGGTTAGTAAGATCACGTGACCGAAGGCTGTGTATTATTAGGAGGCGCGGAGTTAGAAGGTCTGTTGCACTTGAGCAGGTAAAATCACTATGCAGTGGCCAGAGGCCTATAGGGCTTTATATCTATTTATTATAATAATCTCTATAATAGCTTCTATAGGCTCCTAGGTAGGCTCTATATACCCCTCTTACTTAACTAGGACCTCGCGCCTCTACCCTCACCTAACTACCTTCTAGTACGCTATATATATCTTCTCTACGCGTTATTTAAATTCGCTATTATTAGTTATAATTAGTAGTAGCTAGGGATCTATCCTTATCTAGGTAAGTAGGGGGTTCTCCAGTACCCTCTAGAGGAGGTCTATATAGAACCTCGGGTAGATATTACTAGGCACGTCTAGCTTAATAATATATAAGCTCGGGAGTCCTATTATAATATATTTATAATATAACTATAATAGCTTCTTACTAAGCCTAGGGCTTTTATATTTAGCTATTAAAAGCTAAACCTTATTACCTACCTAATACTCCTCTATAGGTATCCTATACTAGTTTATATTCTTCTTGCTTTAATACTAAGCTACTATAATACTTATTTAAATAAAGTTTATTACCTCCTATTATCTTATTACTAGGAGGGTAGCTACTATATCCCTAGAGGGGGTCTCTTATACTATATTATTTATAATAGGTATAGGGTTAATATAGTACTTATATTCTAAGAAGAATAGCGAGAGCCTAGTTATATTACTAACCCTATTATAGAGCGCTAGCTAAATAGTAAGTAGGAGCTACCCGTAGTTATTCTATACCTAGGTTATAAATACCTATAGGATAGCTTATATCTCCTAGTTCTACCTCTTAGTATTACTATTAATCTATAGGTAGTATATAGTACTTAATAATCTCTTTATACTAGTAAGGTAGTAGAATTTAGCCTAGAAGTAGCTTACTTAATTAAATCCTTAATTACTAATAATATTATATAAGAACCTATAGAACTAGAAGTAGGAGGTAAGGAACTAGTAGGTATAAACTTCTACCTCTATAGTACCTATCTCCTCTAATGCTACTAACTTACCTAGCTTATTTATTATAACCTATAAGTATTAGCTAATATTATCCTTTATAAGTAGTAAGTCTATAATAAAGTCTATTAAGAGGTCTAAGTATAACTAGGTAAGTACTAGTAAGGGCTTTAGGAAACCCCTCTTAGCTTACCTCTAGATATATATCCCTTTATAAATATTATAGTTCCTTATAAATCTCTATACTATTTATAATTACCCTAGCTAGTAGAACTATTAGCTTACTATTTCTAGCGAGCTATTATAACCTAGGTAGGTAGTTATACTTAAGTTATAGCTCTATTAGATAATCTTTATATATAGCTCCCCTAGTAGGTTATTATTATCCTCCCTACTAGGTACTCATAGCTTCCCTCTAAATATTAGCCTCCTCTAACTATTAATATTATACTTACTAATTTAGACCTTAGCCTTTATATCTAGTAGGAAGCTCTAAAGCTAGTAAGTAATTATATAATATATAGCCTTATATATTATATCCATCTTTATAGTTTCTAGCTCCAGCGCCTATAGTCTAGGGTTACTATTAAAGATTATAATATCTAAGATATTAATATAGCCCTTCTAACTTCTCCTTACTAGGGGACTAGCTATAGGGTCCCTGCGGGGGTAGGCGTAGTTTAGTATTAGCTATAAGACCCTCCCCTACTTCTATTTATTATCCTACCCTTATAGTATATCTTATTCTCTCTAAGAGAGGGTATTAGGGGCTATTACTTCCTTACCCGGGTAGTATTTAATAGTAAAGTTATACTAGGATAGCTCCTCTACTTATTAGCTCTAGCGCTTTATAAAGCGCTACTTTTTATAGAAGTATTTAAGACCCTAGTAGTTAGTTAGTACCTTAAACGTAGTTATATTATATAGCTCCGCTATCTATATATATAAATAAGAAAGAACTACCAGGACCTCCTTATTATAAATAGGGTAGTTATACTTTATAAGCGAGATCTTCTATAATTTGAACGCTATAGGGCGCTAAGTACCCTCTAAGTTAACTTATAAGAATACCCCTCTTAGTATAAATCCCGAATAATTAGTTTTAATAATAGTCTTATTTGCTAGATTAAACTAGTAGAGCACTAGCTAGGTATTAAAAAGCTACTTAAGCTATAAAAAGGCTTATTCTTAGTTATCTCCCTACTAGAATATTATTTTCTTTCTTATAAATAGTATAAGTAGTCTAATAGTATCCCTATACTCTATTATAAATATATTATAATAGTCTATTAACCCTAGGAAGCTTTAGATACTCTTTAGGGAGGTAAGGGGTAGCTACTTAGTAATTACTTAGAGTTTTTTAAGGTTATAAGAGAGACCCTCTCTAGTAGTTACTATAAATCCTATATACTTAACCTTCTTTATTAAGAACTTATACTTTATAGGACTAAGGTTTAGCTTAGTATTTACTAGCCTCTAGAGGACCTCCTAGACCTTTCTCTTATAGGTTTCCTTCGTTCTAGTAGAGTAAATTAATATATTATTTATATAAGTAGTAATAAAGTTATAAAAGAAGTCCTATAAGGTACTATTAATATATTTACTAGAAGCTAGTAGGGGTATTAGTTAGGCTAAATAGGTAAATTACTTATTTAAATAACTTATACTAGGTATAGAATATAGTTCTCTCCTAGTACTACTCTACTACTTTTAACTTATAGAAAGCTATTATTATATCTAGCTTAATATATTACTTAGCTATACTTACTTAGAGTAGCGTTTTAGAGATTAATAAGAGGGGGTAGTAGTCTTTCTTAGTAATTATATTAAGGGCTTTATAATTAATATAGAAGTAGATTACTCTACCTAGTTTCCTTATAAAGAGTACTAGTACCCTAGTAGGTAAGCTACTAGCCTTTATAAAGCCCTTATTTAAGAGGTCTTCTAGGTTTTTTTTTAATACTAGTAGCTCTTCTCTTAATATATTATAAAGGGGGCTCTAAGGGAGTAGTAGCTCCCTTCTATCTAATCCTAGTATAAAGTTAATTTAGTAGTCTACTCCTAGTTAACTAGGGGGTAATAAGTAAGCCTTATTAAGGTTAAATAGGTTAGAAAACTCCCTTAAGACCTAGCTTAGTAAATAATATTATTAATCCTCTTTTAGTTTTAGGTTTAAGGCTTTCTTAATATTAGCTAAGCTAATAGCTTATACTAGTACCTTTATAATACCCTCCTAGTACTTACTCTATTATCTCGCTAGGTATTAGTAGATTACTAAGAATAAGGGTATATTAAGGAACCTTATAGCCCTTATTTCCTTTATAAGGGGCGATTCTTCTTAATCCTTTAGGTATAGCCTAACTCGCCCCCTCCTATAGTATATTTAGTAAGCTATAGTATTATAAATAACCTAGTTCTATCCTATCTAAGGGCGCCTTAAGAGGATACTAAGGTCTAGGCTATTAACTATATATATAAAGATACGCTAGGTATTGAGCTCGGAATTACGCCGCAGCCCCTTCGCAAAAAGACTACAACAAATTCACCTAGTTCGCAGGCATAATTTAGGAAACACTATATAGGTATTTTAACCTATACCCTCTACTAGTTAAGGAAAACAATATAGGAACCCTATACGTTCCTACTACTCGCAAGCAAACCCTCGCATAGAGTCGGACGCGCGCTATACTAGGGCTAATTATATTAGAGCCGAACAGACTACTAAGGCTCTCGTGGCCTAGAAAAGCCACTATATGAGATAACTCCTTAACCCAAAAGGTCGACCTTCGAGCAAGGTACTAAAGGTGCTATAAAAGCTACTATATAAGATAACTCCTTAACCTAAAAGGTTAACCTTCTAGTAAGGTAAACGCTACTATATAAGAGGTAACTCCTTAACTAAAGAAGTCTTTCCTAAGAGGTTCTTATAGCTAGAAGTATAAGAAGCTCTGCTACTATAAGCAGGGCTTTATACTTCTCCCTCTTCCTTATCCCTTAACTATATTAGTACTAGACCTTATATATAAAAACGCTAAGCCCGCGCGAGGCACGCCCTTTAATACTAATAACGCGCGAGAGCTTGCTAGAGAGTTTAATATTAATATAATTAATAAAACCCGCTCCTTCTTTAACTACTCTATTATATATAGAGAGTATATTATTAATATAGCCCTTAAGAGGGCTCTTATTAATACCCCTAGAGGGGATACTCGCTATTATATTATAGCTAAGTAAGTAGACTTAGTAGTAGAAGCTAGGCGGGTCGTTATATACCCTATAGAGTAGCCCTTCTTTAAGCAGGTCCTCTATATTATTAAGGCAGAGGCGGCCTAAGCCCCTTAAGGGTTAGTAAGTACGGCTTACGCCGACTGCTTTAATATAGAGAGAGCGTTGCTAATAATAGCATAGCTATAAAGATAGTAACGACTTCTAGCGGACGAAGCAGTAATAGAGGCAGTATTAGCAGCACGGGTAGTGCGCGAGAGGAAAAGTCAATAGTTTCGTAGTTTAAATAATTAAAAACCACGTTATTATCGATATGAAGTTAAAGATCGTGAGGCTATAGGCACGTATAAGTACGGCTATGGTTAGGAGAGGTAGTCGGCAAGATCACGTGACCGAAGGCTATGTATTATCAGGAGGTGCGGAGTTAGAAGGTCTGTTGCACTTAAGCAGGTAAAATCACTATGCAGTGGCCAGAGGCCATACGCTAGGTATAACTACTTATTTCTAAGTTAAATACTATTATACCTAGAGCGTTACTTAGTAATAATCTACTAAGTATATACCCCCTTATAAGTTAGTATCTCTTCTTAATATATAAGAGGCGAAGGTATTAGGCTAGGGAAAGGTTAATTATTATAGAAATATTACTCCTAGTATTTACTAGGATATAAGCTAGATATCCTCTATTAACTCTAACCTAAATAATAATAAGCTTATTATTAGCTAGCTGTTCCTATTTATATTCTTCCTAACTTAAATCTCCTCTTTAATAGGCTTTAGGGCCTAATTTCGCTCTAGAGTTAGTTTTTTTCTAACTTCTTATCTTCTTCTAAGGAGTTAGCTACTACCTAGTAGTTATTTATGGCCTTATAGTATATTAATTCTTCTTTTAGGGTCTTTATTTCTATAACCCTAAGTACCTAGTCCTCCTTACTAGGGTAATACTAAGTAATATAACCTCTAACTCTATAAGTATAATAGGTATAGGAGTCCCTTATACCTTTCTAAGGCTATTAGTATTATACTAGGGAGGTACCTAAGGAGGACCTAAAGTTTTAGTAGTTATATCGTTTTACCTCCTTAACTTATAAGATATATATAGCTCTAGTTATATAAGTATCCCCCTTAATATCCTTAGTAATAGGTCTCTAGTAGGTCGCTAGGTAGTTACTAGAGACTTTCTAGCGCTCTACTTTCTATATAATATTCTAGACCTTTAAAAGTTAGCTATTATAATTAGCTAGTAAGTTTATAGTAATTAGCTAATCTTTTAGCCTAGGGGTAAGGGAGGCCTTTAGAAGCGAGATCTAGATTTAACTTAGCTAGTCTATATTACTTATATTAGCTAGTATTTACTTAAATCTTAGTAGGAAAGTTACTAGGGATTTATTCTCTTTCTACTAGAGGGTTTATAGGTAGGCTATAGCTTATAATTAGATATTTAGGTCCTTATATATTTAGTCTAAGTAGGTTATTAAGTCTTTAGGGTTATATTTTCCTCTACTCCCCCTAGCTCTATAGAAGGTAGAAACTACTTATTAAGGTATAATATCTAAGTAGGAGTTAATAAGGTATTTAACCTCTATATCTATAGTATAGAACGCTTTATTTATAATAATCTTATACGTTATCTATTACGCCTAGGTAATATATTCCTTCTACTTACTTAAGAATTTCAGAAGTAGGGGTAGTAGCTTCTAGTATATTATATTAGGTATTACTAGTACCTTACTAGTAGTAGTTATAGGGGTCTATATAGCTCTATATTAGCTATTCCCCTGCTTAACCTCCTATAACTATTACTGGAGGGACTTTATTACTATTATTAAATTAGCCTGCGATAGCCTATCTTAAGTTTTAGCTATATTATTATTAACTATCTTACTAACTAGTAGGGAGTAGCGCTCTACTTATTATTATTATTATTATTATTATAGTAGTAAGCTTAAATATATAAGGGGTTAGACCTAAGTTTATTTAATAAGAGGTTATTATATTATTATTTATTTAAGCTAAAGAGGAAAAGGGGAAGTTTTCCTCTCTAGTAGAGACTTCGCTAGTGTATAGGGAATAACTAGGTAGGCCCCGGGTAGGTCCTAGGTAGCTCCCTAAGGCGGTAAACCTAGGTAGGAGCCTCGGTAGGCTTAACTCGGGCGTAGCTTATAATAAAGAGATAATAAAGGTACTTAGAAGGTTTCTTCTATATTTATAAAAATAAGAGTTTTCTTAGTAGTTAAGTATTAGAGTTATCCTAGGTATCCTTCTAAAGCTATTAATATAGCCTATAAAGCTTCTTATCTCTATCCTATATTATAGAGTCTATAGGAAGCCTTTCTATAATTAGATCTAGCTACTTTACTTTAAGCTACTTAAATATAAATTCAAGCTCTTACTAATGAAGGAGACTAGTGTCTTAAAGTATCGGATTATATATAGTACTCTTATTAAATGTAATATTATATATGTATAATACTTTACCTAACGCTAGTACCTATATCCTATAGATATTAGTACTATTATACCTATAGAGATAGTTAATATACGCTCTTAGTAGGGTTTTATTAGAGCGCTATTTATTATACTTATAGGTTATTATTAATAGGTATACGTAGTAGCTATATCCTTTTATATAGCCAACTTAAGGGATTTTGGAGTAAAAATAAGTAGCGTTTAGTTCTTTATTTAGCTTATTACTATACTATAGGTTATATCCCATATACTACTATTAGTTACTACCTAGCTATATATATAGACCGCTCCCGCGCGCCTACGCGCGGAGCCTCTTAGATAATATTAATCTATTATAACCTAATATATTACTATATATTCCTATAATATCTAGTAGTATAACTATAAGTTGCTTCGATCCTTAAGGCCGACGTAGTTAGCCCTATAATAGCGAATATTATAATAAGTATATAAGCTACTTCTTTTTTCAGAGACTAATTAACGCTAATACGCTATCGCTAGCGCTTAACCGCACCGCTACTAATATGCGCGCACTAGTAGAGTTTTTTAGAACTTTAAGAAATCCCGCGAGAGATTACTAACACTAGCACTAACGCTACTAATACTACCGCTAACGCTCCTAATACCTCTATACGCCGCATACGCTATATACGCCTTAGGACCCTTCGTAATAGCTATTAAGTAAGACCCTTTCACTAGGCTAGTCTTAACCGCCCTACTATAAATATAGCGCTACTAACTTTCGCAATAAGAACGCGTTATATCGCTATATGTTAATAAATAACTATAATTCATAACGCTACTAGTATAAACTCTACTACGCTAACTTTCCTTCCTATAACGCTTTATTTTAATATATTTATAAACCCTTACTATATATATAAGAGGCCTCTTAATACTACCCTACGCCTGCGCAACTTAGTACCCCTATAGATAGCTCTAGTACCCTTCTAAAAGGGTTTAAATCCCCTTATACTAATACCTATACTAATACTAAAGTAGCTAAGAAGTCTGCACTACTATTCCTATAGAGTATCTACTATGCTATTACTCTTACTAGCTAAGCTACCTCCCTTCTCGCTACTCGCCTTTACTAACCTAGGCTTTAACTACCCGCGCCCCTTTAGCTACTACCCGCAGCGCTATACTACTTTAAGCTATATATACTAGCGCCCCCGCTGCTTTAAAGCGCTCGTATATAGCTAATAGTCCTAGCCGCCTCTACGCTATTAGGCTTAGGCTTAGCTATAATATACTACAATATTACCTATTATAACTATAACTCCCCACGCTACTACTTTAGCTACACTTATATAAGACGTATTATATAGTAGCGAGGAACTTTAACTTTAGGGAATTTAACTACGCAGGCTTTGCTTACTATAGGATAGATAATATAAGTAATAAGAAGGACTCTATAAGTAACAAGGAGGGCTCCCTAAGCGAGGAGGGCTTTATAAGTAATAATAGGGAAGACTCTCCATCTAAGGGCTCTAAGGATATATTAAGTAATACTAACGCTGCTACTAGAAATATAGCTATAGCGACGCTAATATCTATAACCGCGCTAAATATAGTAGCGATAATACTACTAGTAATAACTATACTAACTATAGTAGTAATAATACTACTAGTAATAACTATACTAACTATAGTAGTAATAATACTACTAGTAATAACTACGCTACTAGATATAGTAAGGACTATATAAGTAACCGCGAGGCTAAATATAGTAATAGCTATACTAATAGCTACGCTAAAGGCTACGCTAACGACTACGCTAACGGCTATAGCGATAGCTATATTAATAGCTACGCTAATAGCTATGCTAATAATAACTACGCTTTAGAGGGCTATTATAGCGATAGGATAGACGATTATTAACCTATAGATTTACCCCCTTCGCGCCGCCATAGTCGCGCGAAGCTATAGGTTATAGGAATACGTTATTATCGCTATTAAGTATTACTAAGTTTGGAATTACGCCGCAGCCCCTTTGCAAAAAGACTGTAACAAATTTACCTAGTTCGTAAGTATAATTCGGGAAATACTATATACGTATTTTAACCTATACTCTCTACTAGTTAAGGAAAATAATATAGGAACCCTATATATTCCTACTACTTATAAGCAAACCCTTATATAAAGTCGGACGCGCGCTATACTAGGGCTAATTATATTAGAGCTAAATAGGCTACTAAGGCTCTCGTAGTAACGCCCTCGCTAAACCTTCTAGTAAGGTAAAAGCTACTATATAAGATAACTCCTTAACTTAAAAGGTTAACCTTCTAGTAAGGTACTAAAAGTACTATAAACGCTATTATATAAGAGGTAATTCCTTAACTAAAGAGGTCTTTCCTAAGAGGTTCTTATAGCTAGAAGTATAAAAAGCTCTATAAATAAGGCTTTATACCTCTCCCTCTTCCTTATCCTTATCCCTTAACTATATTAATATTAAACCTTATATATAAATATAATAAGCCTAAGTAAGGCACGCCCTTTAGTATAAATAATACAGAGGGGGTCGCTAGAGAGTTTAGCCTTAATGCGATTAATAAAACCCGCTCCTTTATTAACTACTCCGCTACACATAGAGAGCGTATTATCGGCTATTAAGTATTATAATATAGTATTATTCGCCCGCGCCTCTACACATATAGCATTTACGCGCGCGCGCGCGTAGTAATAGGAGCTATTACTTTTTCTTTTATAGAGGGGTAGATATTACTATACTATAAGTTATATCCTATATACTACTATTAGTTACCGCCTAGCTATATATATAGACCGCTCCCGCGTGCCTACGCGCAGAGCCTCCTAGAAAGCATTAATCTATTATAACCTAATATATTACTATATATTCCTACAATATAACTACTTACTAATTAGGCCTTTAGGAGATTTCTAATTATAATAATATCTACCTAGTCGATTTACTATATATATCCTAGCTCTAATAAGCTCTAGAGCTATAGATTTAGGGAACCTTAACTAATATTAAAGGGCTCTAGTAATTATAAAGATAACATTACTATACCTCTCTATAGGGTTTTAAGCGCTAGTATAATATACTAATCCTTTAATAAGTATACCTTTAGTAGCTACTATAATATCAAAGGTATTATAAAGCGCTATATCCTAATCGACCCTTATAATAGGGATAGTAATACTATATTATTATTTAAGGTAGGTAATAATCCGCTAAATAGCTTTAAGGCCTTCCTTATAAGCGCATAAGGTATATCCCTATTTAAAAATAGACTAGCGATTACTTAATAATAGGAAATACTTCTCACTATTATAAGGTTTACTTATTAAAAAGAAGTTAATTATAATATAGTTACTAAGCGCTATTAGCTAATAGTTAGGGGGTCTCCTTAATACTTATTAAATAGCCTTGCTTACTATATAAGCCTTATACTTATCTTTTATAATCCCTTTAAGACCTTTAGTACTTAGGTAGCTAAGTCTTATACTATAGCTAAGCTTTAGCCTTAGAGGACCTTTAGGTCTTTAATAACTTAAAGCTTATATATAACTAGTTATTACTATCTACCTCGAATTATATATATTCATTACCTTTAGTATAATCCTCCTCTTCGTATAGGTAGTATTTAATAATATATTAACCTAACTAATAAGGCGTGAAGCAGAGGACTTTACTATACCTATTTTTGAAGCCTAGGGCTTTAGCTATAAAGGTAAGCCCCTTATCCTATAGGACTTTTACTAATGGGAGGGTTATAGGATATAATAGATAACACTATATATCTAATACTATAATACTCTTCTTACCTACACTACCCTCGTTTAGCTTAACCTTTATCTTATTAATTACTTTAGTAATTATAATCCCTCTATTAGTAAGGATTCGCTTTTGCTAGGAGTAGTTAAGGTTACTTATATAGGTAATATTATTATAGATATAAAAGGTAGTGCTATAGTTCATAATAACGCTATTATAGAGTATATTACCAGCTATTAAACTAGCTTAGGTATTACTATAGAAGGAAGAAGAATAGGAGCTTTTATTATTACTCTAAGTATCTTAGCTATAGAGGGAAATATATATATTATTATAGCGTTCCTAAGATTAAGAACGGCTTCTTAATAGTTAATACCTATTATTATTCCTCTAGTTACTACTTAACCTAGCCTTTAACTCCTTAATTATAATCTCTAACTTTATCTCTACCTTAGTATTACTTAGGTTCTATAACTACTTAGTTCCTATATCGATATAGGCCTTACTAGTAGAGTTATTTATATTATATAACTTTAGCCTAGTTATAAGGTTTATATAGAAGTAGTTTATTATCTAGTAGTACTTCTTATAAGTAGGATACTTTAGCTTATTATCATTTTAGTAAGTAGAAGTCCTTAAGGTTATAGCTTTCTATATTAAAGCTATTAGCTTCTTATTCTCTCCCTACTAAGTAGTAAAGCTTAATCCCTTTACTATTTTTATTAGAGGTTTAAATAGAGTTAGCTAGTTTAGATAAAATATATAAAGCTAATAGCAAAGCTTATAAGCTTACTCTATACTTACTCTATACTTATAATTTATATAGGAGTAGCTTACTCTATTTTACTCTCTTATGCCTTAGTTCTATAGTCATTATCTAAGAAGGAAAAGATAGCTCTTATATAGTAGTCTAGAGCGATCTCTTTAATAGTATTAAGGAATTTAGATACTTATATAGTAGAGCTTATTAAAAATAGAGTCTTAGCCAAAATAGCCTCCTCTAGGATCTCCTAATATATAATTAACTATCTAAATAACTAGGACCTTGTAGTTAAATAGAGAAAGATATTATATTACTAGAGGATATAATATTATTTTACATAGTAATTTAGTTAAAGATACTTTTATAAAGCCTTTAGAATTAATTAAGCGATAGGTTATTAGTAACTTAACCTAGGTATACCTGGTTAATTAATATTATAACATCTTTACTTAGCTTTACTAAGTTATCACTAATATACCTATATTCCTCTAACTAGCCCTAATACTATAGTTTAGTAATTTAGGCTCTATTATTAAATAATAGGTTATTACTATCTAGAAGGATAAGGTTAGGCTTATTATTAGTAATAATTCTATCTAAATTAGTATAATCTTTAACTCTATATTAGTTAGTAGTTAATATAATATAGCTATACTATTTAACCTAGTTATTATTACTTTATAAGCAAGGGGTACTAGTATTTATCATATCTAAGCTTATTTTAAACTCTTGTTTAGTTAATTAAATAAGGGACTTTAATACTAAACGCGCCTAGCGCGATTATCCCGCCTAAGGGCGCTTAACGCAATTAACGCGTTAAATATACCTAAACGCAATAAACCTCCTTAAAAGGGGTTATCGCTTTTAAGGAGAAAGCCTTCTAAAATTATAGACTTTTTACCTATATTTTCTATCTATTATATAAACTATATGAATTAGTAGCATAACCTTAATAGTTAGCTTTATCCCCTTATAACTAAGGATATCTCTTATAATTAAGAAAGGTATTTAACTATATAAATAGCTAACCCCGTTAAGTTTATATAAAGTAATATCTCAAGAGTTAATACCGACAGGTATTATATATTATTAATAGGGCTTCTAAACTCCCTTTTCCCTTAACTAGGAAATATTAATAAGAGATATTAACCCTTTATTATTTCCCTTAACTAGGAGATATCCCTAAGAGATACTCAACCTTAAAGATTTCTTTAACTAAGGAATATCCCTAAGAGATAATAAACCTTAAAAATAATAATACTCTATAAGCTACCTTCTAATTATAAGATTAAAGAAGGTCTTAAGTCTAACTTCTTAGAACCTATTAACTATTAAACTATTATAAACTTTATAATAGCGCTTAAGTATACCCTAATAAGTTTTATATACTTCTTATTTAGACTAAGCATACTCTCCTTAGGCTTACTATAAAGGTAAGTATTATAGCTATTACTTATAAGAACTTTAAATAATATTTAAGTAACTATTATATATATATTTAAGGCCTCTGGCTACTGCATAGTGATTTTACCTGCTTAAGTGCAATAGACCTTCTAACTCCGCGCCTCCTAATAATACATAGCCTTCGGTCACGTGATTATAACTCTCCTAACTATAGCTATACTTATATATACCCTACTAGATCGCCTTACGATCTTTAACTTTATATTAATAATAACATAGTTTTTAATTATTTAAACTACGAAACTATCGACTTTTCCTCTCGCGCACTACCCGCGCTGCTAATACTACCTCTATTACCGCTTTATCCGCTAGAACTATACCGTCGTTAGCAACGCTCTCTCTATTTAGCGCAAGCTATACTTACTAAAGTTCGCCGCCTAGGCCGCCTCTGCCTTAGTAATATAGAGGACCTGCTCGAAGAAGGGCTACTCTATAGGGTATATAATAACCCGCTAAACTTCTACTACTAAGTTTACTTACTTAGCTCTAATACTATCGCGCCTTATAGAGTCCTCTATAGGGGTATTAAAATAAGCCCTCTTAAGGGCTATACTAATAATATACTCTCTATATATAGTAGAGTAGTTAATAAAGGAGCAGGTTTTATTAATTATATCGAGGCTAAACTCTCTAGCGATCCCCTCTATATTATTTACGCTAAAGGGCGTGCCTTACTTAGGCTTAGTATATTTATATATAGGGTTTAGTACTAATATAGTTAAGGATTTATTATAGGTTAGATAAGGATAAGGAAGAGGGAGAGGTATAAGGCCCTGCTTATAATACCAGAGCTTCTTATACTTCTAGCTATAAGAACCTCTTAGGAAAGACCTCTTTAGTTAAGGAGTTACCTCTTATATAGTAGTATTTATAATACCTTACTAGAAGGTCGACCTTTTAGGTTAAGGAGTTATCTTATATAGTAGCTTTTACCTTACTAGAAGGTTTAGCGAGAGCGTTTCTAGGCCACGAGAGCCTTAGTAGCCTATTCGGCTCCGATATAATTAGCCCCGGTGCGGCGCGTATCTAACTTTATATAAGGGTTTACTTATAAGTAGTAGGAACGTATAGGGTTCCTATATTATTTTCCTTAACTAGTAGAGGGTATAGGTTAAAATACTTATATAGTATTTCCCGAATTATACTTACGAACTAGGTGAATTTATTATAGTCTTTTTGCGAAGGGGCTGCGGCGTAATTCCGAGCTCAATATATATATTTAAAACGTACTATTATGTAGAGAAGTATATAAAACTACTTAATATATTTAAAGCAAGGTCTTAAGAGTATAAATAATAAAGTTCTAACTATTTGCTAATACTATAAGGTAGTAATATCGCTTTAACCTCCCTTATTATAATTAATATATTAAAATAGAGCCTAAATAGGGCTGGATACTAGACCTAATACTCCCTTTTAAAAAGGATAAAGAGAGAGAAAGGTATAAGACTCTAAGAGCTAAAGCTATAGATACATTAAATATCTTAAAATCTATATCTAAACTTAATATAATAATACCTAAAGCTTTTTTAATACTTCTATTAACTCTAGAGGAATATTATAAGTTTAAATAAAGCTTTAGAAATACCTTCTATTAGGAAGGTTAATCTCTAC